>PVLD010028535.1:0-19291 GCA_004027595.1 Dinomys branickii
ATAAATTTTATCTTAAAAATGAAGGTAAAGTAACAGAGGGTAAGAACCACCTGAGAGATATTTTGAGCTAGGCATCTCTGTTACCATAGTATCTGGAAAATATTCCTTACAATCTTTGTCTTGTTTGGAAAATAATTCCCTTCTTTTAAAAAGCATAGAAGGATCTTCTAACTGGCTATTAAGTGTAAGGAAGGCATGGTATACCTGAAGATTTGACTCACTAAAATTTTATTTCCAATGTTCATACCAGACTCAGAAACATTGGTTTGGTCTTCACTGAATTCAGTATGTAATACTTCTTTATTATCAGGGTTCTGTTACAGTTTTGTGGTCAGCAGAGCCTGTGGAAATGTATGTTCTTTTTGTGGTGAGAGAAAGGGGTGAAAAAAGGGAGAATTGCTTCCTTAGACATACACATTTTGACTACGTAAAGTTAATTATAAGATTAACCTCTAAATGACAGGTTAATACCTAGTATTCCGAATGGTTTCAAGGAACAGTGGCCTGTAGCCATGACTCGCTTTGTAGAGCTGCTTACTCTTTTTGCCATATCCAAACTATTGGATTAAAATTGAGACTTTGGAGCTAGGTTATCTAGCTGAGGCTTTTAGGAAAGGAGCAAATAATGTCTGTTCATGTAGTGGGTGAATTTAATTTCCTGTGTATTTTTAAAATTTAGATGTAAGTACTATCCATTCTAAATCCTTGTGTTGGAAATCCAATAGGACTGCTGTTGAGAGATACTAACAATAAACACAAGTATATGTAAAACATTTTAAAGATGGTTAAAAATTTCAAATCATGGGAGATTTTTGTTGGTTTTTTAATTTCAAAGATTAGTTACGTAACATCAATATCATAACCAAAGCAAGTAGGAAGTTAGATGGTTTGGAGAATCTTCAGGTAGTCTTAAATACTATAATGTATCAGATCATTAACCAGGATTTTCCCTGTATTCCTGCTAACTGTGTAACTATAGTGATGCACTTTTGTATATATGACTGTCTTCTGTACATTCTGTACTTACTTCAGTGTATATAAAGCCTGTTTTTCCTGAATTGGTGAAGGAAAAACAGTAGTTGTAACACAGGTTCTTTGTATTTTGAGTTCTTGTACTTGAAAGTAGTAGTTAAATCTAAATATGTCTGTATGGTTGTAATTAAAACTGGCTGTGTGACAGAGCTGTCTTTTGAACTGAATATCAGAATGAGAAGTGTCATTTTAGTTATGAAGAACTCTTATCATAATACCATTTTTTTGTTCTTTCAATGTTCCTTGAGTTCCTACAAGCCCCACTGCCACTTACTTCTTTATACTTCTTCAGCAGCACCTTCCATGCTTCCTCCTCGACCATTTACCAGCAGAGAAGAATTAACCTGTTTTGCTCAGTTTGGTTAGGGCTCCATAAACTTGTGTGTTTTGTTTTGTCTTGTCTTGTTCTGTGTGAGAGCCTCACTTCCCGTATGTCATTGGCAAAATATTTTTTCTGAAGAGATTAGATTTCAAAGATATTTGCAGTCATTATAAGTGAAAACTCGGCATTACATTTGTGGACAGAAAGAATCGATTTGCTTAAGATTCCTTAAAGATTGCTCTGGAATCTTTTTAAATGATGATTCTATGAAAGAAATATCTGGCAGTTTAATGTATACATCCAGGATCAGTTCCTCTTTTCAGCAGCAACTTTGTCTCTTGCCACTAGAGGGAGGTCTGTGGTTGTTCTCCCCTTTGGGAAAGGTCCCAGCTGCTTTTCTTTTTAATTTCAGGGGTTCGTGTAAATCTTTTCCTCAAAATTCCTTCTGTGGTATTAAATCATTTCATTTAATAGTCAAAGGTAAGTTAATTCAGCTTGTTCAATGAAGCCAGTCTTACTCATGCTTTTCTGTATTCTTCAATTTTTAATAAATGTGAGTTAGAGATCAAGTGAAATGTGTGTGTAATGTGTTTCTTCTATGTTTTCTGTAGTTGCACTGTCCTTATAGGAGCCACTAGGCACATGTAGCTATTTCAATCATTTAAAATTAAATAAAACTTGAAATTGTGTTCCTTAGTCCCTTAGCAGTGCTTCAAATGCTCAGTAGCCACATATGGATGGCGAAGGACGCAAAGCACAAGGTGTAAACCATTTCTATTGTTACAGAGAGTTCTGTTGGGTAGTTTGATGGTTTGTGTCGTGGCCATCAGCATTATTTTACTAGATAACAGGCATCAGTGGCTTCCCCCGGTTGGCTGTTCCAGGTGGTGTGGAGGGGAAGGCAAGCTGTACTTCCTTTTCTGCTTCATTAAACCCACTGCCAATGTGAGGAACTTGGTGATTGAATGGAGGAATTTCTCAAGTATTGATAGTTTCATTTGACTGTGAAAAAAAGATTTACTATTTGAATAATGTGTGAAATTTGTTGCATTTTCTCGGGTGCGTGTTTGTTTTGGTGCTAGGGATTGAAATAGGGCCTAGTGGATGCTGAGCACAGGTGTACCATTGAGCTATACCTCAAGCCTCACAGTTGCTCAGTTGTTACTGTAAATAGTACTGCCAGGCAGCTGTCTCTGTGTTCATCCTTTGATGTAAAAACAGTTGTAAATCAATAATACCGACAGGGAAGGGGAATACATACATTTTTAAAGGCGTTAGTTTATTAAACTATGCTTACAAATAAATAGAAGCATGAATTTCAGAATCCTCCCTTAGGTCCTTTCTTACTAATTCTTGCAGTGTGAGAACCACACCACTACTTGTCTGCCAGTCTTCCTCCCTCTCCCCATGAGTTTGGACCTCGTAGTAGGTGGGGTATTTATAGGACATTAGCCATATTTCTTAGTAATAGGTTGGTGATAATTTAGGTAGAGTGTCACAGCCTTTCTTCATGAGTAAATAATGCGTTTAACATTATTGGTGGAGGATCCTGTTGGACATTTTATAGATTAGTGTTTCTTACAAAAATACCAGATAACTGGATTTATGTGTTTTTAACTTTGTAATATTAAAAATTCAAGGAGGGAGAACAATAAAGTGAATTCACACACACCCACATCTACTTGGACTCTTTTCCACACCACTCTTGTTTCCGTTACCTTCATCTCTCTGCTCCTCCCCTCCCCTTATAGTAAAGCTAAACTGAGGTGACAGAATTTTATTTTTAAATATTTCAGTACATAATTTTTAGAAGATAGGATACTCCTACTTTATACTTAATACCATTATGCTTCCAAAATAGCACCTCCAAAGATCATACCTCTAAGATAGTTCTTTAATGTCAATTTATTTGATGTCAAAATCATTAATTTCAACATAATTCAATATTTTGGTGATACTAATATAAAATAATTTTTTATTATTGTTTGATAAGTCCTGAAAGTCCTGATGGTGTTTTGAACACATATTCATTGAAAGTAAGATATGTACTGCTTTTAAATTAAAATGTCCATATTTTATTACTAACGCCATTGAATAATTGGGGTAGCTGGGAGGAGGAACGGAAGTAAATGTTAAATTGAAGCAGGTGTTTGGTGTCCCATCTGTCTCTGTGCCCAGAAATTATTTTACAAATTGGCCTACATGGTGCAGCTTTAGATATATTTATAAAAAAATTCTGTGAGACTACTGTGGAGGATATAAGGAATAATAAGAGATCTTTATCCCTTCAAAATTGAATGTTTTTTTTTAAAGCAGACTTAACTGGTATTGGTTTTTGTTTTGTATTTTACCAAAGTTTATACTTTTCAGTTAAAGTGTAGTGTTTGAGAGCTTGAGGTAACTTTAGGAATTATCCACTTAAGTGGTTTCCAACCTTGAGCAGTACATCACAATGCCCAGGAAGCTTGTGAAGACACTACTTGGGGCCTGGCCTTGGGGTTTGAGTTCTGGAGGTGGTGGGCTGGCTTGAGAAATTGCATGTTTAAGAACTTCCTATATGATGCTGGTGCTGCTTATCCAGACTCTGAGAACTGTTGGATGTAATGCAGTCCCTTTTTCCTTTCATTTTGTAAGTGAAGAAATTTACACTAAGAGGAAAGTGATTTCTTTACCCAAGACTGGTTAGTGTCACAGCCAGTCTTTTTTTTTCCAGTTCTGTAGATTGAATCCAGGGCCTCACACACGCTACCACTGAGCTACACACTCACCCTGAGATCCAAATCTTGAGGGTGCTTTTTAACATTTCATGTGCAGTACTTTCCCCATCGTACATTTATTTTCTTCAGAATAGTTGGTTCTAAAAGCTTCTTTAAATTTCTTCTTTGGATTCTCTTAAATGGTAAATTTTTGTGTTAAGATCCAAAGTTTCTTACCTAGAGTCCAGGGATAAAAACTGTTGGTCAGAGTTTTGTTTGCTGATGTGTGGTAAAAGTTCATTGTCTTTTATGAAGGTTGCAAATGACTTTCCTTTCTTCTAATGACAAAGACTCTCTCTAGGGCAACTTTGTTTTTTGAAAACCTTTAAGGTTCCTTTTATTGGGTCTGGTGGTTAAAGTAGATGAAAGCCCTGGAAATTGCTGATTTTGGTCAACATGGTGAGATTTTGTGTGTGGACTAAAAACTTGTTTTGATACATATTAAAGAAAAGTTTGTGAATTATTTTGACAGTTATGATTAGTCTGGGTGAATCATGATGTTATGGAATACACATATGTCTGAGCTTTGGCTTACATTTAAAATATTCATTTGCAATCATATTGTAGAGAAATATCTTCTAAAAAAAAGATACCTTCTACTAATGTTTTAAAAATATTGGATTAGATATTATACAATTATTTATCAAATGATATATCAGAATTAGTTGGTAAATGGGAAACTTGAAAGTGATATGCTTTTTTTTATTTTTTAAAAAAATAAAAGTACAAAAACATATTAACAAACAGACACCAATTAGCATAAAAAATAGTACAATCACAACTGATCTATAGACAAGGTGACATGGTCTCAACAGTGGTTATTGCTTTATGCATTGATATCTTCGAAGTGTAAATATATGAACCCATATACAGACGTGCAAAATTGGTCAGACCATTAATCCTCTCAACAACAGAAAAACACAAAAACCAAACATCCAAAGACAGAAAACAAAACAGGCAAACAACAACAACAACAACAACAACAAAAAACCACCAATAGTTGCTGCTTTGCATATTGAAGTGATATGCTTTTTTATTTAATCATTATGATCATTATGAAGCTATTCTTATTTTGATGAGAAACTTCACATTAGGAGGGGATTAAGTGTTTACTCTAGGTCGTATTGTTGGATGATGGCAAATTAAGGGTGGAAATCCAAGTTGCTGGAGCTGTAGACTAACTCTCTACTATATCACACTACTTGACATTAATGTAACTATATTTCCTAGTGGCTCCCTCCTTTTTTTTGGGGGGGTAACTAGATATCGGACCCAATTTCTTCGTACTGAGCTACATTGCCAGGCCTTTTTATTTTGATACAGGGTCTTGCTAATTCACCAAGTTGCCTAGGCTAGGCTTGACCTTGTGATCCTCCTGCCTCAGCTTTGCAGAGTGTGGGGATTACAGGCATGTGCCACCAATGCTCAGTGGTTTGTATCCTTACACAATTAGTACTAAGAGATTGAGAGGAGCTACTTCTAAGATTTTTGGTATAGGTTTATACTACAGTGGTTTTACAGGGGTGGTCCTAGCATTTGGACTGGCAAATCATAATCACCTGAGAACTTAAAAGGGTACAAATTCTTAAGCCCTATCCCAGACATACTAATACGTTCTGGGGATCGTTACGGTAGTTGGTTGTTTGTTGGCTTGTTTTGGGAATTGACCAGGACTTTACATATGCTAAGTAGGCACTGTCCCACTGAGCTACATCTGGAGCCCCGCAATGCATTTTAGTAAGCGTGTGCAAAGAGTGGAGTATCTGCATACATTATTTGGAATGCTTCTGTATGGAAGATTTGTATCATTTATTCAGTCACTTCTATTAGTATAAATTCATAGCCATTTTTTGTACTTCGGGTTATAAATCAGTACTATGTCACTTACTCTTTTACTCAGATATTTCAGCTCTGGACTTTAGGACTTCCTAAAGCCTGGCTCCTATTTCCTTTGCTCTGCCTTCATGCTTTTGAGCACTTCTGTACTTTGTGGCACTGCATGAACCCCAAGCCCTAGAATCAGCTATTTCTCCAAGGGGCTAAGCACTCATTTTATTTTATTTAAATATATGTTAACTTTTTTAAAAATTAGACATTTGTGGGTCCCTTGTGATGTTTCAATATATGTATATATTATAAAATGTTTAAATCAAGGTAAACATATATTCAGATATTATTTCTTTTCGGTAAAACATCGAAACTTTTATCCTAGCTTTTTGAACTATATAGTGCATTGTCATTATCTGTAGTCACGCAAGGTGCAGGCGCACGCCGGAGCCTCTCACTCACAGTGCCCATTGATGAACCTTTCCTCCTCCCTCTGTCCGTGCCGCGGCCTCTGGTAGCCACTGTTCTGCCAATTCTATGAGGTCAGCTTCTGTATAGTGTACATGTGAGCGATCTCACGGGGTGTGTGACTCTCTGTGCCTGACTTGTTTCACTTAGCACAGCGACCTCCCATTCCATCCGTGTTCCCCTAAATTACAGAATTTCATTCTTTTTATGGGAAAATAGCATTCCATTATGTACATGTGCCACATTTTCTTTATCCGTTTACCTGACAGAAGTTGTTTTCCATTTCTTGCCTGTTGTGACTAGTGCTGTAGTGAAAGCTCATCAGGTGAGTCTAATGCAGAAAAGTTACGGCACCACTCATACCGAGAATGAGCGTATTCTTTAGATCTCCTTATGCCGTGGTCAGACCAAGTTGTATTTTGTATACTTAAAGATGAGTTATCTCTGACTCATCCTTTTCTTCCTTTACTTCATTTTCAGTCTTTTCATTAAAGCTCTTCCTCCTCAGCATCTCTAGCAGCACTTCTTAAGCTTTATTGTACATAGGAGCTTCTTAAACTGCAGATGCTGATGAAGTAAGTCTGTGATAGAACTCTGTGATTCTGTGTCTGTAGCAAGTGACCAACTGATAATGAATGTTGATGGTCCGAAAATCACACTTTGCAAGCTGGGGGCAGAACAAATTCCAGACGACTTTAAGACATTGAAGAGCCTCTGTGGTCTGCATGGGTCCAGTCCATTTCCTACCTTCATTCTTTCGCATTTATTTGTTTTCCCTATACTCGTACCAACCATCCTACTCAGCATCTGTAATAGGCAGCTTCTGATGTGGCTCTTAGAGACCAAGGTAACTCATGCCCTTTGGGTATGGGCTGGACCAAGTGACTTGATTCTAATCAATAAAATACAGCAAGATGTGATGGAATGCCACTTGTGATTAGGTTATAGACAAAAACTGACTGTTGTCTTCATTATACTTTCACTTACTGGCACCCTTGCCCTGTCATCCATTGCTTTCTCAGATGAAGCAAATTCCCAAGCTAGAAAATGCTGTGTTTTAGTTACTTTTCTCTCATTGCGGAGGCAAAACACTTAACACCCAAAGAGCAGGAAAGGTTTATTTAGCTCACGGTTTGTAGAGGTTTCAGCCCATAATTGGCTGGCTCCAGCTCTTTCTACCCCTCGTATTTTATCCAGGCTACTTAGGGCAGGCAGCACTCAAGCCTTTATTCCCAGCGGCACACGCTGTAGATCCAGCCACTTCTGAAAAGCACCACTTCCGACCACAATAGGCTTTGCGGGGGGCATCTAGACCCAAACCATAACACTGCGTAGGAGGACTACGTGAACAAGGGAGGTCTCTGGCCAACATCTGGCAGTCAATCATATGAGTGAGCTAGGAACAACATTCTTCGCAGTGCAGTTTCAAAGAACTGAAGCCTTGTGAGAAACCCTGAGATGGTGCATTCATCTAAGTTGTGTTTCGATTTCTTACCCACAGAAATTGTGGGATAATAGATACGTATTATTGCTAAGCAGAAGCACACAACTAACACATAATTTGCTAAACATGCAGGGAAACAACCTGTTGTATCCTTTGTTACCCTGCAAAGAAAAACCCAGATCCTGGTTTCCAGATTCATTTATTCAGCAATACTTATTACATGCTTACTCTCTATCTGGCACTAGGGATACATGAAAAACAAAACAGTCTTGTCTCTGCCTCACCAGCTTACATTTTCCTGAATTGGTTTTCAGAAATTCATAAAAGACAACATACATTTCATCATAGGAAAGCTAATCTGGATGGCAAGAAAGTAGAAAGGAATAGTCTGAAGAAGTGACAAGAAAACTTCTCTGCATTGTCATTTTGCTGCAGAGCAGTGAAGATGTCATTCTGTGCTGTCCATAGGCTTCACATAGGCATTTCTGAAGTCCTGGTTCTAGTGCATTTTACGGAAACCCTAATTCAGCTCAGTACCTTTATTGTACCTTCGCTTAGCTTGTATGCCATTCAGCCTTACAACTGGAAAGATTTCTCTATCTTCCATACCAGTCCTTGTTTTGATTTTTACATCCGTATGGTTTCTTGTATATTTACCAAGAACTTTGCTAAGATAGTACTAATGACTGCTTTGCTAATCAGTGATTAACGATCATTCCAATACCAATAGTTATTTTAAGGATCCAATGCTATCACTTTTCATTTTCTTTTTCTGTTTGTTTTTGAAATAGATCTCCCTACTTACGCCAGGCTGGCCTCAACTGAGTTGCTCGCTCTGAGCTTAAACTTACGTTCCTCCTGCCTTAGCTTCCCAAGTGCTGGAATCACAGATGTGTGCCACCACACCCAGCCATTTTCTTCTGTTTCAAGAGAGTATTTTATTCACAGCATGGGCGCTGCTTCTTTGTAAATCCGCGTTCCTTCAAAATGGTTCAATCATGATAGTGCTACTAATTACAGTTACACGTTGTAGTCATTTCAAAATAATCCTATTTAAAGGTTGATGAACTTAAGATAATTTATGAATCATATCTTTTTGACATAAAAATTATGTTTTCTGTGTACATTATCTAAAATTTGTAATATATGCTGTCATTTACATATTTGCACAGTACTCTGATAAAAATGTGCTTGTATATGTGTCATCGCTTAGCTTAATTGCACACAAATTTCCCTCAATTAATGTCTGCTTGTAGCTAAAGTAAACTCATTAGCTTATAAATTTAGACCTGCTAACTGCCTTGCCAGGAAAGAAGTCTGTCAGTGAACCTTAACACTGAGTTGTGATTAATCGTTTTACTTAGTGATTCATCCTGATCATAGTACAACAAAAATATCATCTTTGCTCAGCAGGATTAACTTCATTTATCTCATGGGAATTCATAGAATTGCCTCATCATCTGTATGTCTAAACAGCACACTTACTAAAAGATTTTTCCCACTGCTAGTATAATCATTTAAAAACCTCTTAAGACAATTCACATCGGATGCTTTATTATACAATTTAAAACAGCATCATTTGTACCAAGGAATTTGACACCTTGCTTTTGCTTAATTTCTGAAGTTTTTCAATTAAAATTTTTAGATTCATTATCTTACCCATGTTAACACATTTCTTGAGAATTTAATATTATCCTCACTTTTTAATTAAATCATCTAATATTTGATACTTTGACTCTTTGTTTTAAATTTTGTTTATTAAGACAGTTTTTTGTTTTTGGTATTTTTTAGACAGGGTCTCACCATGCAGTTCAGGCTGACATTGAGCTCCCTTTGTAGCCCAAGCTGGCCTCGAACTTGCAATGCTCCTCCTGCCTCAGCCTCCCAAGTGCTAGGATTACAGGTGCGCGCCAGCACGCCCGGCTATTAAGACAGTATTTATGGTACATATAAAACAAATGAAGTAAACAGAGAGGGCACCTGCTTAGCAAGCACTTCACTCGGAAATGATGCTGTCTTTGTTTACATGCCTCTAAAAGAAATGAAAGTGTAAACGTCAGTGACCTAGTGTATACTTATGTTCTTTGGTTGAGGGTGATATGTAGCTATTTGTTTAGAGTTTTGCAGTGAACTCACGTGAAACAAAAGGAATGTAATTTGCAAAGTGCATACACTGGGAAACCCAACAGGACAAACATGGCAATTTCTTAAAAGTGTTAAAGAAATTAGAGGATGGAGGGGGAGCCCTGTCAAAAGATGTAAACATGTTAACTAATTTCAGTGTGTGGACTTCACTGAAGTCCTGATTCAAACAGTTGTTTAAAAAGCAATCAGAGAAAATGTGAACGCTGGATATTACATGACCTTAAAGAAACATTAATATTTCCTGATGTGATAATGGTGTTATGATCATCTTTAATTTTTAAAGTGTTTATATTTTAGAGGTATACATTGAAACATAAATATAATCATATAATGTCTGGAATTTCCTTCAAAATGATCCACTTGAGAGTGAAGTGTGTAAGGTAAAGAAAATTAGATAAAAGAAAATTAGCATGAATGGATAATTGTCCAAGCTGGTGCCAGAAGTTAATGACTTTTCCCTTGACTAAAATAGGTTTGATTTTTTAAATTAAAAGTATGTGGGCAAAAGTATTTTCTACATCAAAAGCAGAGATTATTACTATCAAATTCTCATAAAACAAATTTCTAAATGATATGCTGCAGGGAGAAAACAGCCCAGAAGAATATGTGACATCTGATAAAGGATAATAGCACTTAAGATGTGTGCAGGTCACTGTATGTCAACTGTACTCTAATTTTATAAGATAGAAAAAAGAATGCTAAATTCACAAAAAGAAAACGTACAAGTATAGGTGAAACAAAAGTATGTTATCTAGTTTTTGGAATTAAGACCAAGGGTCTGGAAATGTAGCTTTTTGGTGGATTGTTTGCCTAAGCATGTTGAAGGCCCTTTGTTCCCTCCCTAGCACTAAAAGTTAAACCAGTCAGTCAATCAAACCAAGTGGGTCCTAGAGTGTGGAGAAACAAAAAACTGCAAAATTACTGTAGTGGAATATAGACAGACTTTAATACCCAGCAATTCCATTCTACAATATATATGCTATAGGAAAGGTCAGTGTTTGCCAAAAGACAAATACTAGAATATTGACAGAAACACCATTAGCTTTACTGTCGTTGGAACACAGTAACTGACACCCACAATTTAAAAGAGGAAAGGTTTAGTTTGGCTTATAGTTTCAAGAGGATTCAGTCCATGGTCAGCTGTCCCCAAGGCAGGAACATCTCGGTAGAAGGGTGTGATGGACCAAGACTGCTTAGTTCATGGAGGTGAGGAAGCAGTGCAGGGGAACTGCCAGAGAGGTGTGGGCTAAGGACCCAAGGCTACACCTCTATGGTCCACCCAGACACACCCAAGAGTATACATCATTAATCTACTAGGTGTTTCTTAATCTAAAAAGTTCACATAGCAGCATTAATGGTCACAATTTTCAAACTGGAAATCCAAATGACTAATACAAATGGTAAATTAATAAAGGTATTTTCACATAATGGAATGTAATACCAATCATGAATCTACAACTGCACCCTACAATATGGATCGTTATCACAGACATGTTGAGCAAAATGAGCCAAATGCAAAGAAATGCACTGTAATAGAAACAAAACAGCAAATTAATCTATGTTATTATAACTAGGATAGTGGTTATCCTTGAGGATCTGGCATGTGTAAGGACTTGAATATTCAAGGGATCCTTTGGGGGTACTACTAATTTTCTGCTTCTTGATACAGTTATGAATGAAATGTGTTCAGCTTGTAGAAGATCACTGGGTAAGTGTACACTAATGTACAAAGTTCTGTGAGTATATTTTAATTAAGTGCTTTAAAATTAGCATTTAAGCTAATAGATGATTAGAGTACAATTACCCTAAAGACTTTTTACAAGGTCCTTAATTAAATTTTAATGAATTAGTTTTAATTTATACTTGAATTTCAGGAATTATTACTAAGAAGAAAAATGGGATATACTATACTGCTACTTTGTATATGCGAAAAGAAATTAAATTTAGCAACCATAGGGATACCTGAATACCCATGTTTATTGTGGCACAATTGACAATAGCCAAGATATGCAATCTGCCTGGGTGCTCATCAACAGATGAATGGATAAAGGTGATGTCATATATACACACACAGTAGTGTTACTCATCTGTAAAAAGCAAAATCAAGCAATTTGCATGGAATGTATGCAACTGGAGGTAATTATATTGAGTGAAATACAGATCAGAAAGACATTTTCCCTAATATATGGAATCTAAAAAAAAAATCACAATAGAAGGGAGACTGTTATTAGACAAGAGGAAGGAAAAAAGGAAGGAAAAGGGATTGTTACAAAGAAGGATGATGGGATAAATCTGATCAAAATTTTTTTTGCATGAATGAAAATACATCAAAATCCAGTATTATATGAAATTAACACGCACTTACAAAATATAGTGGAAATCATTACAAACAAAAAACCTACAGGCTATGTGTTCGAAATCTGTACAAGGGGAAAAGTAGAATAGGAAAAGAATTTTTAGTCAGAGTAGGCAAGAGCCAAGCTTGGTGGCATGTCCCTGTAATCCCCGCACTAAGGAGACCAAGGCAGGAGTATTGAGACTTCAAGATTAGCCTGGACTACATACAAACGCGCTGTCCTAAAAACAAAACAAAGTAGGTAAGACCAGAAAAATGAAACAAAGTGGAAGAAAGAATGTACAAAATGGTTGAGAGAAATTCAAATACAGTTTTAATCAAAATAGTGTAAACCAACTGTTAAACGACAGATGATATTTGACTATGTTAACTATAAGATGTATCCAAAACATGAGGACGTATAAAGGCCAAAGAATGGGGAACTAGTGCATACTAACCAAATGAAAGATGATATAGGTGTATTGATAACAACAACAAAGGACCAGAGGAGAAAAGGCATTATTAGAAAGCAATTCCAAATTTGAATATGCCTAACAGCATAGCTTCAAAGAACACACGGCAATTTTATAGAACTACTATAAGACCCCAACGTACAAACATTGAAGTTCTGAACTTTCACAGGTATACTGTAAAAGACTCACTTTGTTGGATTGCCAAAGAACCCGATTTACAGGAACTTGTTTTTCCTGGAAAGGAATTCATTCATTACATCAAGGACTTGCCATAAAAGGAGAAAATACAAATCCATATTATAGTGGGAGTTCGTTAGTTTGTTGTTTTTGGTACTGGTGATTGAATCACTCATAATGATTTACATCCCCAAACCTTTTTATTTTATTTCTCAGGACTAGAGAGCCTCTACCCTCAGGCTTCCTAAGAACTGGGACTATAGGTAGGCCCAAATATGCCCAGCTATACTTGGAATTTTATACACGTTTCTGTGTTTTTCAGATCAGGTGGACAAACATTTGTTAAAGAGAAATTTTAAAAGAAAAAAATTGCCAAGCTTAACCTAATGGGATATATAGAAGATTATGCTTATTGCAGACTTCTCGGGAAGTTGACACATCATGTTTATGAGATTTGAGCATTTATCAGACCCTTAAGCAAGTCTGATCAAACTTTAAAACATACCTTCTTCAGAGCACATTGTCTGACCACAATGCAGATAAATTAGAAATCAATAAAAGGTGATGATTAGAGGGGAAAACGCTAAATTGTTAAAAGTTTGAAAATGCACAGCTCATAGGTCAGTGAAGTGATTGCCATTTTAAAACAGCTGAATAAAAATGAAAATGCTGTGCGTCAAAACGTGGTATGCAGCCAAGAAGCACTCAGAATTAGTCCCAAATGCTTCTATTAAAACAGAAAGATTACTTCACTAAGTGTACAAAAATTCAGAGAAAAAAATAACAATAAAACTAAAGAAAACAAGGCAGGTAGTAAAAATGGGTCATAAATGAACAAAATAGCAAACACTAGACAGAATCGCCTGTAACATCATCCCTGACTCCTTTAACTCGCAGTCTACACCCACTCTACCCTCTCAGCTCTATTTGCAGATTTATCCAGAATCTGACCATTGCTACCACTGAGGTCCAGGTCACAATCACATTGCTTGTCTTCAGACTGTGATGCACGTCTGACACTCCCCAAAGCAGAGTGGCAAGGAAGGAAGACTGGGCAGATCGGTCTCACTTTGCCATGCAGCTCAGATAAAATCTGGCATCCAAATACAGAACTTTGGAGCAAAGATCTCCCATGTGCAAATACTGTCTTGTGCTTGCAGTTTCTTGAAGGAAGATCTGAATGGTGCAACTTCACGCCTGCCATTGTAACCAGCTCTTTGATGTAGGCAAGGTGAGTCTCAGGATATCTAGTTGGGGACAAGAAATGTACTGCCTGTGAACCAAATCCAGCCTGCTACCTTTTGGGGTTAAATAAATGTTTGCCGGCACGCAGCCATACACATTAATTTCCATGGCTGTCTTCATGCTGCAGCAGCAAGGCTAAGAACATACAACAGAGAATATTTGTCTCACAAATCCCAAGATTTTGCCCTTTCCAGAAAATGCTTGCAGACGTAAATGTACAAGACAATGTAGGATCTATGAAGCTGTACAAGTTAACTATATTTTAGGAATAGTAAAACGGCAAAAATCCTTAATGATGCCAGAACCATCTTATAATTTCCGTTCCTCCTACTATATGTAAAACCTTTGTATAGTGGGAGAGATTTAAGAAGGGTAATTGGTTTTCTGTTCAGGTATAGGGTTTTAAAGTACTATATCGGTTGCTCTATGGAAAATATATGATGACAGAGCAAAGATAAAAACAAGAGGGCCTTTCAGGAAGCCATTGTCACAGTTTAAGCAAAAAATTGATGGTAATTTGGGTGAGTACGATAGTGATAGAAATAGCTGACATTTTATAAGGTCAGTAAAATGGATAGGAAGCATGTAGCATGACAAGTTTTGTCTTTGACATGTTGAATTTAAGGTATGCAAGGGGAAATATCAAACATAATCAGACTAGGAGGCTGAAACTCAGGAATGGTGTGGTTGAAGATATCAATTTATGGGATAACATATTTCAAGATAGGACTGGAGTAGATCACAGAGGGCAAGATCACATGGAGAACTTCCTAGAGCTTTCAGTGATACAAACAGCCCGCTGTGATGTGCGTATCAGATTTACCACCACTGACATAGGGAGCTAATTCAGATAGAGAAGTTTTTCTTACACCCAAGACTTGAGACATTGACCTTTTGATGTTGTGGAGGGGAAGAGAACTGAAAAGGAGGCTGTATATCTAGTGTTCCTAGAAAGAGAGTAGACAGCCATATGGAATAGAGTGGAGAGCTGTGAATATTGGTCATTGACATAAGGGAGATCATTAGTGACCTCAGCGGAAACAAAAGAAAAGCAGTTTTTGTGGAATGCTGAGGGGCACAAGCCAGTATAAAATGGATTTAAGCAAAAATGAGAAGGAAGTGAAGGTAGCCAGTATAGAGGCAACTGTTTTGAAATGGAACAGAGAAATGGGGTGGTAGTTAGATGTGGGCCAAAGGAAATAGAATATTTGAAGAATTCTAAGCAGGGTGGTGCGCCCACTGTTGCTTTAGAAAACGTGATCAGCCAAGTGTGGTGGTCCACACGTGTAATCCCAGTACTCTGAGACTGAGGCAGGAGGATCGCAAGTTTAAATCCAGCTGGGGCAACTTAGTGAGACCCTCTCTCAAAATAAAAAAAGAGTTGGAGATGTAGCTAGTTAGAAAGGTTCTGGGTTCAATTCTCAGTATATAAAAAAAGACTGATAACTCTTAGCTTCTCTTACAGAATAGAATTTGCAGGGAGAAATTTAGGTGAGAGACAATTAGGGTCTCAAGACAATGCTAATAAGGATGGCAAAGTGACACAAATGAATTCTTCACCTTGCAGAAGCCAGTTACCTAGCTTAGATTTCTGAAATCTATGTATGTTAGTCATCTTTAACTTGAAGAATTTCTTTTTCAAATATAGAACTCAGAGTTTTTAATTTGCTTTTTCTGTAATACTTGAATTAACATTAAATGATACAGGCCAGGTGTGGTGGTGCAAGCCTGTAGTCCCGGCACTCAGGAGGCTGAGGCAGGAGGATTGCTGTCAGCTAGAAGCCAGCCTGGGCTATATAGTGAGTTCAAAGGCAGCCTGAGCTACATATCAAGACCCTGTCTCAAAAAATAAAAACAAAATCATTACATGATACACATGGAATGAAATGAGTTAGTGAACTCTCATCATGCAATGATAAGCAGGTTGCTATGTTGCCCTTTGTTTTGTTACTTAGACTTCAAAATCAGACAAAGCAATTTACCATTCTCTTCTCATCCACTTTTTAGCAGAATGATGCTGAGCAAATCACTCAGATTGCTATGAATATTACATAAGCTAATGTCTTAAAAATGTGTCCAGCAGCATTTCCACTTTGGTAATGATAGACTAGGAATTTGGAAGCCATTTCATTGAAATCAATGATGAAATGGTGGCGGGGGGGCTGGGTGTGTCTGTAAAAAGCAATACAGACTTTTGTGGGCCAAGATTCTAAGGGCTACAATCAAAGGAGGAAACTCAGAAGATAACTTTGTCATTTGAGGCAATTTTTCCTCTTAAGTCCTCAATTTCAGAAAAGAGCCGCATGACTGAGAAGCCAGTCTGTGCTCTGATAGCTTCAAGGGGCAAACAGGTACAGAAGTTCAAGTGCAGGCTTTACAAGGAGAGCAAGGCCCGCCCCTCAACTCTTAGTTGGAACTTCAAAAATTGGCATCCTAGAAATAACCAGAAGAGACTGACCCTTGAAAGAGTTGTAGACCAGTTTCTGACCATCTCAATCTCTGGAATTGGATTAAGATAATCCCAGATATATGGGATGCCACTTTCACGAAGATTCTCTGATTAAGACTAGTTCTTCATAGGCCTCAAATTGTCTTTTGCATTGTTTGTATACAGTGTTCCCCACTGTCTTAGTTACTTTACTCGTTACTGAGACAAAACACCCAACACCCCCAAGGAAGGGAGGAAAAGTTTATTTAGCCCACAGTTTGTAGAGGTTTCAGTCCATAATAGGCTGGCTCCAAGGTAGGGTGAGGGTGGCACATGGAAGGGGGCAGACATTCATGGCGGTAGAAGACAGCAAAAGAAACAAGACAGGGCCAAGGTCGATTCTGTCTCATTGTATTCAGGCTACCCACCCTAAGGTGAGTAGCACTCACACCCTTAATCCCAGCATTGGACCATAAATGAATCACAAACACTAGATTCAGCTACCTTTAAAAAATCCTGCCCCACATGACTGTGTGAGGCTTTGCAGGGACAGCCAGACACAAACCATAACATTCTGTCTCTGGGCACCCAAAGACTCATGCACATCCCGTTATTCAAAAGACATTTAGTTCATCTCTGAGAGTTGCTGAAGTCCCAACAGTTTCAGCATTGCTGAAAAGTCCAAGTCCCAAGTCTTCTCTAAGATTTAAGGCAAACTCTTAGCTGTGTGCCCCTGTATAAATGAAAAGAAAGTTAAACACTTCTAACATTGAGTGGCACAAGGTAGACATTTCCAGTCCAAAAGTTACAAAGAGGGGGATACAAAGGAATGGGACTAAAGCACGTCCAAAGTCCAGCATGTATTTCGATGTGCAGCATCTGAGGTAATTTGCGGCAAGATATGAGCTCCAAAGGGCTTAGGTAGTTCTTCCCCATATGGCACTGCTGGTGGTTGTAGCTCTCATGGCTTCTCTCTTGGGTGCACTCTGCTCCCTCCTTGCAGTTTTCCTTAAATGATCCATGTTCCTAGGTCATCTCTATAATCTGTATAGATTATTTTCCATTTCTAACTTATTGTCATTCAATTTTCATTTGACTTTCTGTGTCTAATTTGGATGTCACCAGTTTCCTGCTTCCTCTATACAGGTTTTCATAACTCCCCCGTATAGAATTGTTGGCTCCTTTATGTGGCCCCATACTGTATTATACACTAAGTGTGGATTGAAGCAGGTAGATCTCAAATTCAGTCCCAGTCTGGGAAATTTAGTGACTTAGTGAGATCCTCCTTCATAGTTGAAAAAAATATTTAAAGAGGCTGGGGATATATCTCTGTACAAAGGTCCTGGATTGATACCTATTACCACAGAAAGGTAATAATAGTACTTGCAGTAATGCATTATTTCTGTTTGTTGTCTCCTACTGGGAAATTACAAGTCTTTTAAGGTCAAAGATTATTCATTGCTTTGTCTCACAGTTAAATACAGTGCCTAGCATCACAGGAATTTAATAAGCATTTCTTGGAAGGATGAGTTGAATTATTTTTCCTATTTTGCACATAAGGAAACCAGTACTTGGAAATGTAAAGTATCCTACCCAAGGTTGTTGGGAATGGCTGGAGCTGGAAACTGGTCATATGTGTGAGGGCAGCACACAGTCATAGTACCTCAACCTCAAGCAGTGAAACTACCTCAGTCTTGAGAAAAACATCCTGCCTGGGCGATTTCAGTAGCTAGTCACTAGGCAACATGCCTCTCAGGATACTCACTTTGCAAGGGTAAACGCCTCTGCTATTGTTGTTCAGTCCTCTAGCCCTCTGAATTAAAGAGGCTACTCCATCTGACCCCAGCTTTTGTCTCTTGTCTTTATTTTCCTCATACCCACCGCCTTTCCTCCGTGGAGTACACCGAGAGACCAAGTTCCCTATGCAAGGTAACAGCTACTAAGTTGCTGAGTTACACTTGGAGCCATACCCATCCAAATCTAAAGCTGATGTTCTGTTCTCTAGGCTGGCATGTTGCCTGTATGGGCTTAGTTAATCTTCATTATATGTTCATGACCTCAGTGGTAGCGTCAGTCATCCTCATTTTATAGATGAGAGAGTTGAGGTTCAAGAGAGATTTGGTAACCTACTCAAAATCATACTCTCAAAAAGTAGTTGTGCTATGATTCAAAGTCAAGTTTACCTCATTCTTGAATCCTTTCTTCTTAACCCATTTTTTTTAAATTTAGAAACATAAAAGTACAAAAACATATTGACAAACAGACACCAATTATCATAGAAAATAGTACAATCACAACTAATTTATAGACAAGGTGATATGGACTCAACAGTGGTTATTGCTTTATCCATTGATATCTTCGAATTGTAGATGTATGGACCCATATACAGACATGCAAATTTAGTCAGACAGTTAATCCTCTCAACAACAGAAAAAAAAAACACAAAAACCAAAAATCCAAAGACAAGAAAGAAAACAGGCATACATCAACAACAGCAACAACATCAACAACAACAACAACGGAAAAAAACACCGCTTGTTGCTGCTTTACATATTGATATCTTCGAAGTGTGTGTTCAGGCTAACACATACAGATATACACTATTAATCTAATATCCTGTCATCGATTATTGCTTAGCA
>PVLD010028536.1:0-19289 GCA_004027595.1 Dinomys branickii
GATTCCTTCTCTTTGGGAGAATGTCCCTTAAGCTTTCTGCTGAGATTTGTTCTTCTGTCTTCCCTTTTTTGGGTATCTGATTCAAAATATTGAGCAGTAGATTCCCCAGTCAGTTCAGCAGGCAAAGGTCTGCTGCAGAGGTTGCTCCAATGACTTTTCTTTGGGGGAATGTCCCTTAAGCTTTCTGCTGAGAGTTCCATTTAAAAGGCTGTACAGATATTGGTTAGATACTCCCTACCTAGTGACCTGGGTGAGGTGTGTAAGACCGCTCCCCCGCCCTCCCAGGGTTCCCTGCAGGTATAGGGATGGATCTCCTCCCCCACTCGGTGATCTGGTCGCAAGCGCCGATATCTCACCAGTTTTTGGAGTCCCTGCAGGCAGGAAGGTTCCAAGGTGCCAGTCTATCCTTTGGTGCTTTCTGTGCGGCCCGCCTGATGCACGCGAAATGTGGGACTGCTCGGCATTGCCGCCGCCAAAAAGCCGATCTCTGTCGGGAGTTGCCAGAAAGCTGCGCCGACTCGGGAGGCGGGAGGGACTGAGCTGGCTGTGTTCTCAGGGCGTTTGGACCCAGCCAAACTTCCTCCCCACGCGGAGCGTCTCTGGCTCCCAGCGTTTGGGGCCCTCCACGCGGCCTGCCCGATACGCGCGAAACGTGGGACTGCCGGGCGTCTCTGCCGCTAACAAGCCAATCTCTGTCGGGAGTCGCCAGAAGGCTGCACCGGCTCGGGAGGCGGGAGGGACCAAGCTGGCTGTGCTCCCAGGGCTCTCGGACCCAGCCAAACTTCCTCCCCGCACGTAGCGTCCCTGGCTCCCAGCTTCTGGGGCTTTCCCACGTCTCGCCACGGCAGCCTGGTCCGCCCTCCCGCATCTCCCCCGGCATCTCAGAGAAATACGCCCAGTTTGAACTTCCCAGCCGAGGTCCCGGCATTCACGCTCGCCAAGTCTGTCTCGAGCTGGTGGTGTTTATTAAGGAGGTTCGCTCCCTTGCTGCTCACCTGGTCGCCATCTTCCCATCATCCTCAATGATACTAATTCTTGTCACTTCCTTGGGTTTCTGCAGGAGATTGGTTTGTCTGGTGAAAAACCACCACAAGCAAATGTGAAAATCCTTAAATTGCTGGCCTCTGTGTTCCCATGTCACCTGGCGTACGCTGTGGCTGGAGATTTTGGGCCGAGGCGGGCGCGCGCCGGGACGCGGCAGGTGTCTGCGGCGTGGCCGGAGGAGAGGGCGCCGAGGCTGCGCGGGTCCCAGCGCGCGGGACCTCCCTGCCTCCACCTCGCCGCGCCCGCCGGCGCCGCCCCGCAGGTCCCCGCGCCCTTGCGCTCCCCGCAGACCACACCCTGCACCGCGGCCTGAGCCTCCTCCGTGACTCCGCACCGCTCGGCTCCGCCTGTACTCTTGTTATAGACACAAAAGTGGTGAATACAGGATACAGTGTAGCTTGTTAACAAGTTATAAGAAAAATAAGTGTGTTTCTAATTAGAAAAGAAAGACACCATTGCTTGTTCTTACCTGAGGATATATGGCAGAAAGCTATTTGCTTGTGACTGACAATGAGAGGAGTTTCACAAGTATATTTTGGTTGAAAATATCCCTAATTAGTGCTTTCCTTCCATAAATTTAACTTCTCATGCAGAATAATTGATGATCTGTATAAGCAATACCATTTTAGAAATGTTTGCTAAAGAAAGAATTAATCATGAAAATATTTCCCCTTTTTCATTTAGTAAGAAATCCAACATAATTTTATGTATAATTGGAGGTTAAATGATGTAGTTAAAACACATGCTACAGAAAAGTAAACATATATACTTCCAATCTCAGAATTCTAAGCTTTGAATATAGAATTATGTACTAGAAATTTAAAGAGATGATTAATGAATGTAGATAGTCTTACACTTCATATCATTTATACTTCTATCAGATATCTTAAAAGTATCTACTTTAAAAAAACATACAAATATTTTGAAATTATTCTATGGAATTATTGTTCAAAGAACTTACAATAATATTATGGATCAGATAAATTTAAAAGGACTCATTTTTATTAAAGAATTATTTCTTTTATTATTTTCATGTCAGGTATTTTTCAGACATTAGAGTGTCATTTTCACATGTTCAACTGTTTTTTAGATCTCTGCAAAGATTAATATTCTAATTTTATAGAAATATTCAAATATATCTCTCACAGAGTTATCCCTGAGTTACATATTCCTCATACATATTTAAAGAATGTGGCTTATCAAGGAGGTTTGTTTTTTCTAGTTCTTAGCACTTTTCATCCTTCATTCTCCAACATTCATTTTTCCCGCTCCTCACTTTAGATCTCCTTTTACCGTGAGAACTTTCTTAATTAATGATGTTCATATGTAACATGCCTGTTTTAAGCAGAATAATGATCCCCAAATATGCTCACATTGTGACAATGGAATCTGTGAATGTACAAAGGTTTCATTCAAGAGGGAATTCAGGTTGAAGATGGGATTGAGGTTTCAAATCAGTTAAACTTAAAATAAGAAGATGATAAAGTCAGAGCCAAAATAATCATGTGGAGTTTTAGAAATCAAACGAAAAAAAAGTGAGGCCAACGTTCTAGAAATGTTGCCTAAAAGAAAGTCTCAGATTTCGACATTGAATCTCATGAGACAACGAATGTATATAGACTCTAAACAGGGCCAAGCAGGCAGAGAGATTATGTTCCAAGATGTGTAGGAGCAATGTAGCCTTGAGGACACTTATTTTACCACAGTCATATCTATTTAGTACTTACAGCAACCAGACGTGTAAAGTACAAGTTTCATTGTTTTAAACCATCACACTGGATAATTTGTTATAGCAGCAAGGAAAATAGTATTATATCCAAAGCATAGTTGTAATTTATCTGGACATGCTGATAATGAAAACTATACAACATTCCTTTTTGCTTCACTCTTCTCATTAGTTGTACCTGCTCATATTCAATTTGAAGTTTTTAGATTATCTTTCTCTACCCTATATATACTGACATTAAATTGCATATATTGTATAAATCAAGGTAGGTTGTCTGCTTGTTGATTCTTATGTGCATACTAGGCAGTTTCTCATCTTAATTCCCCTAGAGAAATGCTGTGGTCTCTTGAAAAGAATCCCCATGGTATGAATGTGTATGTATATATTTATGCATGTATGTATGTATATATGTAAAAGAAAAATGTGCTACATATACCTAATGAGTTACAGAGTTAGCATATTAAAGATTGACATTAAAATACTTTTTCTCATAAATCTTTGAAAAATCTCAGTATATTCCTTTTAGCTAAAAAATTAAAACAATAGAAATAATTACAATTTATAACATTATAAGTATAAAATAAATTATAATAAAATTATAACAATTATGATAAGGTATTATTTGGGGGATTTTACACTGAATAATATGTGTTATCCTAAAAAAAGTTATCTCTTTTTTTCTCAAGTATCCTTTAAGTTCATTATTTCACTATCTATAACAAAAAATATTAAATTTCAGAGAAGTGAAACAGTTTACTGTGAGTCATCCAATCCGATAGCTACACAGCTATTGTTTAAAATTAGAGATATGAGCGTGGAGAGGTGGCACATGCCTGTAATCCCAGCACTCAAGAGGATTGTTGTGAGTTCAAGGCCAGCTAAACTACATAGTGAGAACCTGTCTCCAAAAACGGAAAAAAATTAGACATGTGACTTTGAATCAATTTCATTTAATGTACAATATTGTGGATTACATCAACAATGGTTTAGCCCTAGTTCATAAAATTATTTCTTTTTCTCATTTGCTTTTAGCAATGGATGCAGTCTAGGTTTCTTTCAGGCAATTAATTCATTTGAAAGTGTGCTTTTTTAAAATTTGGTAAGTATAGAAAATATATGCATATGTCTTTAAAATAAATAAATGATAAAATGTCTGTGGAAAAGTACTTATCTTATTTGATCCCATGTAGCCTATTTCTCACACCTTAATCAATATTATCTTCAACTTGATTCTCATATACTCCTCTAAATTCTATGTAAATTAAGGAAATATAAACATATATTCTTTTTTTCTTTTTTGAGACAGTGTTTCACTGTGCAGTTCAGGCTGGCCTTTGATCTCAGAGCAATCCTCCTGGCCTCAGCCTCCTGAGTGCTGGAATTATAGGCGTGAACCACTATACCTGTCTAAAGTGAAACATATATTTTTAATTTACTTGTTTTCCATGAAAATATCACAGTACCTGTAAGGTTTGGCACAGTCTTTCTTTAAATTCTAAAAGTACTTATATGTGGATAATTAATGCAATAATCTCATATATCTCCTTCTATTAGATTCATCAACTGTCTCCTAAAAGATGTGACACTATTAGGAATAGTGTTTTCATTATTAGCACTTCTCAAATCATCTATTGAAACATAAAGGGAAGCAACAAAATGAATAATTAGCAAAACCGGGAGATCTTGCAACAATCTGTCACAGTCTTGTTATATGGAGATAAAATTTGTCAACTTAATACTGTATTACATGTCTGTCAAATTTTCATTGCACAAACCCATATTAGCATCCTAGATTCTGTCTAGTCTACTTCTGAAGCAGGAAGAGGTTGAGTTTCAGAGAAGCAAATTATGGACTCACAAAAGGTTTTTGTTTAGGAAAGGCTAAGTAATGTAAAAGTAAAACTAACTCTAGTTGAAGAAGCAATGTAAAGACCTGGTGTGGTGGTGCACACCTCTAATACCAGCACTCAGGAAGCTGAGGCAAGAGGATCATTGTGAGTTTGAGGCCAGCTTGGGCTACATAGTGAGTTCAAGGCCAGGAAGAATTACATAGTGAGACCCTGTCTAAAGAAAAAAAAAAGACGATAAAGTGAACATTTAATTAAAGTCTTATAAGATAGATAAATGGAGGCTGAAGTAAGGGAATCATTGCAAGTTCGAGGCCAGCCTGGGCAACAAAGTGAACTCAAGACCAGCTTGAATTGCATTGTGAGACCCTGTCTCAAAAAAAGAAAAGATAAATAAACGAATCTGATATTGCAAAAATAAAAAGGGGTGGAGGAAAGGGGTATGAGAAGAATGGAAATGTGTTATGTACATGTAACAATTCTAGAAAGTGAATATAATCATGTGCTTCAAACACATATTAATGAAAGTGAAAGGAAATAACAAAGTTTAATTAAACTAAGTTTAATTAATTATGTATAATTGCATATATTTTTAAAAGAAAAGAGAAATTTTCAACAGAGTAGGGGCTGGGGATATAGTTCAGTGGAATAAGCGCTTGCCTAGCAAGCGCAGGATCCTGAGTTCGATCCCCAGTACCGCAAAAAAAAAAAAAAAAAACCCGAGTAATTTTTCTAAAATTCAATGTTAATGAGGTCAACATAAATTGGTAATCTTAATCTATATGAATGCTTTTTCTTTCCTTCTTTGCATAAAATAGCAGATTGGAAGAAGTGATAAAATATTATGACCATACAAGGAAACTGAATCAAAGCAAACAGAATCAAACAGGGTATTTTATCTATAGAAAGGAAAACACTTAAGGAGTTGGTTTTATCCACCTATGGAATTTGGCAAATCTGTATGAAATGCACTAAGTTAGAGAGCAGAAGAAAGTAGGTGTTATGGTTGAAGTGTAAGGACTGTCACTCACTTAATTCCCTCTTGAACAGGGAAGGTCAGCCTTTGGTTGCATTCAGGCCTTCAGTGTACTGGATGAGGCCCTGAAACATGTCCACCCATATAAACATTACTGTCATTGAGAATCATGCACATCAACAGCTGAAGTGCATTTGGTTGTGTATCAGGGCAACATGGTCCAGTAAAGCCCATACATAACATTAACCATTTCGTGAGACTATATATATATATATATATATATATATATATATATATATATATATCCTTGTTGTAGCTTTGTATG
Organism: Dinomys branickii; assembly: GCA_004027595.1. Lineage (NCBI taxonomy): Eukaryota > Metazoa > Chordata > Mammalia > Rodentia > Dinomyidae > Dinomys > Dinomys branickii. The sequence goes on from PVLD010028536.1 coordinate 5,919, forward strand.
AAAGAAATAAGACATTAATTAGGATAAGATTAAATTTGTGAAATTGCATTAAATTCTCAAGTCAAAAACACTTTATTTACCAAGATACAGAAATACACACATGCACACACACACACACACACACACACACACACACCACATATGCAAACTAATGTATGTTATGTTTAATTTTATGTAGCATCTTGAAAACTTGGCTCAGGTATGGTGTCCTGTTTCTTCTAGTCAAACTATGCTCTAGATTTTACTGTGAAAGTATTTTAAAATAAGATTAATCCTTAAATCAGAATTTAAGTAAAGCAAATTAGTCTTCTGACTGTAAGGAACCTCGTCCAATCAATTGCAGGCCTTAAAAAAAGACTAAAGACCCCAACAAGAAAAGAATCTTTCCTCCAAGCTACATTTCCACTCTTTACTGCAACATTTAGTCTTATAGGAATTCTCAGCTTATTGGACTGCAGTCTTAAGCACTTTCTTTTTGAATCTCTGCAAAAGGAATACCCAACACCCACAATTTAAAGGAGAATGGATATATTTTGGTTCACAGTTTTTAGAGGTTTCAGTCCGTATTCCGTTGGCCTGAAGATAGAAAGATGGGTTAGATAGGTCTAGCTAAGAGAAGGATATTCACACCATAGCAACCAGGAAGCAGAAGAAAAGGGAGGAACCAGAGAGTGAGATACAGTCTTTTAAATGCCCCAGTGACCAGCATCTTCTTACCAGGCCCCCCTCACAAAAGCATATTCAGTCAATGAACTCACCAGCTGTTGAATTCAACAATAAGCAAGACCTGTCCCTGAACCAACCACCTTCCACCTTCCAAAAGCCCCACCCATGAGTTCACAACAGTCTGGGAAATGATTCTAGATGTAAATCATAACATTCCACCCCAAGCACCCAAAATACTCACGTACTCATTGTACATAAGGTACAATGTGTATTATGTACAGAGGTACAATGCACTTTGTACCTCTGTGAGAGTCACTAAAGTTTCAACAATTCAAGCATTGCTGTAAAGACCAAGTCTAAAGTCTCCTTTCAGACTTGGAAGGCAAATTTTTTGCTGTGAGACCCTGTGAATATTAGAAAGTTAAACCCTGCTGATATACAATGGCACAGGATAAATTTCTATTCTACAAAGGAGAAATAAGAGGATAGAAGGGCATGGGCCCAAACCAAGACTGAAACTCAGCAGGGCAAACATTAAACCTTGTAGCTCCACGTCCAGCACTAGGTGCATATTGTGGTGAAATGTAAGCTCTGAAGAGCTTCAGTGGCCCTTCACCTATGGCACTACTAGCTGTTAGGTAAATGGAAGCATTGGGCAACACCTAGAGACTGAAACTCTGGGAAAGGTCAGATTTTATTTATCTACCTACATGCAGGCTGACATGGAAGTGATATCAGCAGCTATCTAGAGGGGAAACTGATATATATAGGATTTGGGGGTTGGGGTAGGAATTTCTAAGTCCAGATGAAACGTTTGAAGTCAAAGCCGCATGGACAGTCAGTACAGGTATGAGGATAGGATTCAGCACCAGCAAGATTTTAGTTCCATTCCTAAGTGTCTTTATTTTCCTTATCTTGTTTACCAGGGGCTACATATTATTTACCATTGTTTATGAGGTGAGACATGGGGTCTTTCAGGTCTCTCTCAGGCCCCTCTCAGGTTGGACATGACACTAGTTGTAGCACTTACGGCTTCTCTCTGGGATTGGCTGTGTTCACTGCCTGTGGCTTTTCTTAGACATTCTACCATCCTGTTTTCTCTAAATTCCTGGGATCTCTGCTGCACTTTTGGCTTTGCTATCATAGCTTCGTTCATTTCCCCCTCAGGAACACCTGCCCAACCCCCGGTCCTCCGAAAATCTGTCTGGAAGTCTCACATAACTGTTGCATTCTATGTGTTCTTAAAAACCAGCATCCTGTGGATAACACCAAGATCTACCACCAGTTTGAGCAACAGCTGGGCCCTCTTAGATCATAGATAAAAGGGCCTCTGAGTACCTGGATGAGGTACTCACTGGAAACCATCTCAACCCAAGGGAATGAATTCTCTAGGTGGGTCTTATCCAGCCAAGTTCCCTGGGTCTCTCTTCTCAAGGTAAAATCCCATACAAGGAGTTTACTCCTTTGAGTCAGCAAGGGTGAGCTCTTGTTTATTGCTGAAATGCCCTCAAAGCATCTTTCCTATTATCCTGATGCTAACTACTTAGTTTCTCTTCCATGTTAACCTTTACAACAACCGTGCTCTTCAGCACTCCAACTTTGAGGGCTCTTTTTCCTGATAAACCTGAAAACTTTTCAACTTTTCCTATTGCTCCTGCTACCCATTCTAAACCTGACTGAAAGCCAGCAGAGTACTCACATCCCAGCATGAATTTTGGCCTGCATTGAAATTTCCTCCACTAGATTAATTAGTCTTCTGCCCTGTCTCTTGCAAATCTTAGGACCTGAGCAAAATGTAGACAAATTTTCTGTATCAGCATAACATGCATAGCATCTGGTCCAACAGCTAATGAAGTCCTTGTTCCCAACTGAAATCTCCTGAGTCTGGTATTTACTATCTGTATTTCTATCAACACTGTGGTTTTCTGACCTCTGATCAGAACCTCCCATCAAACTCAGCTTTGGGCATTCTAGGGCTTTTCAGCCAGTATCTCCAAACAATTCCAAGCTCCTCCTATGTATCAGTTCCAAAAATTTCTAAATCACATGGTCAAGTACTCACAGCAAAATGATCCACTTTTCTAGTACCAAAACCTGTCTTGGCCACTTTTCTGTTACCAAAACACAATATTCAACATCCACAGCTTAAAGGAAGAGAGTTAACTTTGGTTCACCATTTTTAGAGGTCTCAGTCCAGCCTTGACTCCAACACAGGAAGACATGGGAAGAGGGGCTGTGTGTGTTACAGTTGGGTGGACCAAAAATATTCCAGGTTTTTGTGTACAACCAGGAAAGACTTGTCAAAAAAAAGGAAAGACTTGTCAAGTGTACCCTTGTAGCATGTAGTAAGGAGCTATGTTTATTGACGATCCCAGGACAATACTGACCAGGTGAAAGGATGAAGTGGGAAAAAATGGGAAAAGGGAAAAATGTTGAAAGGAAATAAAAGGCCCTCAATAACTCAGTCTTTCAGTATTTATAGGGTTGGATGCCTCTGATTGGAGGTGTCTCCCTCGGTTTTACTGACATTGTAATCTGCTGTCTTGGGCACTTTGACCTCCTAAATAAAAGCCTGGATAACCACTTGGGTGGTGAGGCCTTCACAGAGGAAGGAAGGCAAGGGAGTGACTCATCTCCTTTGTTTCCCACTTTACTAAGTGGAGACAGGCTGCCCATGGCATGGAAGGCATGACGCAGAGAGTGAAAGGAGAAGCCAGGGAGGGACGTGTGCCCATCAAGATCATGCCCACGGTGACCCATCCCTTTAGATGAGGCCCCGCCTCCCAATGGCACACTCTGCTACTGAATTCATCAGCAGAAGAATCTCGTGATGAGTACAGCACCTTGTCTCTCCAATCCCCTTTCAGAACTTCCAGCACTAAGCACATGAAAGTTTCAGAGGTCATTGTGAGATGCAAATCACATCTTTCTTGCGCTGTTCACACTAAACACACACACATACATACATGCACACAGGCATGTGGAACAGCTTCTTACACCATTTTGCATTCTGTCTCTTTCTCTCATATGTGTATATATGAGTTTGTATATATGAAGCAACAGAAAAGCATATGGATTGTGATTTCAGGATCTTTACTGCACAGTATCAGAGCTATCCATAACGTATGTTTACCGGGTTAGTGAGAAAGAGGCAGAGGAAAAGAACATTATAAAGAAATATGAGCCCATTAACATTTAAAGTGAAATTATGAACATATTCTTCTATATAGTCTTCCTGAGGATTGACTCCAAGTTGCCAGTTTTTCATTCCCCAGATATAGTGGTCTACCCTTTTACCTAGCATCTAATAATGCTTTTTAGCATCCACTATAATAATCTTACTATATAATTTCTCAAGTTGATTCTTAGGTGAGTTTTTCATATACATGCCTATACTGTGATATGTACATGTAGTTCTTACTTTATTCTAAAATATTTTACTGTATTATATTACTGATTCTATCCTATTTTTATCTTCAGTAACTCAAATTTTTATCCGCAGTAGCTCTTTTCTACAGCTAGCATATTCATCCTAATGTCTTGTTTTATTTCTTCTTTGTAATAATAACTACTATGATTTCTATCCTTGGTCATCACCTCATATATTTATAAACATGTTTTTCCACTTTCTACATTTGAGGTGATTTTATCTTTACCTTCAATTCCTTTCTTTAATTCTGTCAGTCATGACTTGTGTTCATCCCTTTGCTTACTACTTATTTATGATTGTGTTGTTCTTTCATAATTGCAACTGTTTTCAGGCTAGCTGTTTTCCTAAGATCTTTTAAATTTAAATTTTCTATTTTTTTCTCATTGTATGAATCATATGTTGAATTGTAGTTGGTTTTGTTTGTGAGAGAAAGTGCTGAATTTTTCTTGAAAAGATACTAGAAGAAATATTTATGTGCAGGATAGAGATCAAATTTGATCTTTTGCTCATTTTCTTGGGTTTAAATTGCTCCATCACCTTTTTTTGCTATGAAGATTCAGTAATCATTATACCTTAACAATATGTGATCTTATCCTATTAGTTTTCAGTGTACCTCTTACTAACAGTTACCCTTTATAGATTAGAAGTCTATGACTATTCAGGTATTTTATTTAATGTTGACCAATTGAAATCTAGAGTCTTAATGCTATTTCTAGAAGTTCCATATTTTCTTCTCTTAAGCTGATATTATGAGGCTGATCAATGCATTCAATTATTATGTGTGTGTGTTTATACTTTTACAAAGTATGTTTTCAACATATATTCATCTTTGTGTTTTGGACTTGAGTTATACTATAAAACTTTGTAAGGTATTTTCTGTTTAGCTTTGATGTACTAAATTAGGATCAGGTGAGGTTTTGGAATATGTTAAGCTCAGCTAACATTTCTTCCCATTCCAGATAAATTCAAAACCAACATTAAAATATCCAGTTTTAAAAACTGTAAGCAATATAGGAAAATGACTAAACTGAAACACATGAGTAATTATGTAGAGGTTTTGGAAATTTCATAAATGGTGTTGAATGTTATATAAAAGTAATTTAATTTATTTTCAATTAATCACTGGAAAGAGTTCTTCAATAAAGAAAAGTTCAGTCAGAAACACGTATTTGTTAAGATATCAAATCAGGAATGTACAAAGCAAACAGATTTTATGCATATTATGGAAGTTAACTGAGCACACAATTATGTCAGCAATAACTTTTTGATTAAATTACTCCACATGAATTTGCCAAGTCATTATGAATCATTAAATCTTCAATCATTTGTACAAATCTGTAGTTACTAACATCTTTTTCTTTTCATTGTCTAATCTTTGCCTTGGTTATAATTGGAGCGATGCATATATAAATTTACCATTCATAGCAGAAAAAAATGAAGTAATTTGAATGAGAGCAATATATGATTCAATCCAAATTAGATTATTTGTTTATTTTACAAATAACAGACAGACTTAATATTTGAAGCAATAAAACATTTTGATCAAAATGAATAAAACATGTTTGAAAATATTTTTGACTCCTTGCCTTCAGCTATGACATTGCAATGATTATAAAAGTAATCATTTTGCTTAATGAGTTACAAACTTTCTGACAATAAATTAAGTTTGAAACTGTCAAAGGCCACAATATACAAGTTGTTCTATCACTCTTTCTCAGAGAAGCAATTTCTGGATATAAGACATAAAACAAGAAAATGAGAACTCTCTTTCAGATCAATGACATCCGGAATTTTAAGTTAATTGTCTATTGTGGGGTTCAAAATCTATTCAGAAAATCCCTTTTATTAGCTGTCATCTTGAAAATTTCAATTTTTGTGGGGCCATGGTGTCCAAGCATTTGACAAATAAATAACCCCCAGTGTGCTAGATTCCAGGGACAATTGTAGAACAATAAGGTAATAAGATTAATGTAAAAATATGGGTTAATATCTTCAAATTTATGCTATCTGCTTATCCGGTATATTTATTCAATAACCAGTTTTTCTCCTTTCATTCCTTTATGAAACCACAAGTATAAATTCAAGGATGTCTGATATGATTAACAATAACACAGTCTGGCCCAACCTCATAAAATATTAACAGTTTTTAAATTGCTACCTATAATTTCTAATCATAAAAACACCCAGAGAATAAATGTCCATAATAAGTAATTTTGATTGCATCCTTAAAATGGGGTTCTATCATCCTTCCATCTTTAGTAATTGTTGAACACTGTATTACCCTGTCCAACCAGAGTTTCAAGAAATGATTTAATTCCTGCCAGTTAAATGTAGTCTAAAGATACTGTGGAAGGGCAGGCCTTGAGTAAAATCATCTTCTTGCACAGTTGCCACATGTTCTTACATAGATAAGTGTTCTGTGGCCAAATCCTGTACCTTCAGCAAGGAACAGCTGCAATTATTTTAGCATTTTGCAGTGAATCAAACAATGGTAATCAACTGAATTGTGTTAATCAAATAATTAAAAAAGAAGAATAAGCAAACTATGAATATTTATGCATATGTATGGATATTTGATGATATCTAGGAATTAAAAACATCAATTTAATACATGTTGAAAATCCAGAAGCTGTAATGTGCATGAAGAAATGTCAAAATAAATTTATAGCTAACAGATGTAAAAAAGGAGAAATTTCAGTCTGCATCTAAGAAAGGGCTTTCATGAAATCAGGAAATATATAGACAGCAAGCATAAATAAAATGTGAAATTTCAGCACACTGGCTAGAAACATACTTAGACCAAAAAGTTCCCTATGTGCCTTTCCATTTTTTTCTTATTTTCAGTATTAGGAAGGACACTCCTGTTCCAGCCTCTGTCCTTCAAGCCTCGACTATAATTCTACTCGTAAGTCAATGCTTTTCTACTTATCCATCTGTTTGCTTTCACTATAGTAGCATCCTACCCCGATCATCAATTTACAGTTTAGTTAGACATTATTTATTACAAACTCTTCCCTGAGTTTATCCCCTTAAAATAACAATGAATTGTTGAATTTCATGATTCTCTGAGAAACTTAGGTTATTGTTAGGTTTGGTTTTGCTTTTTGCTCTTATTCTTTGTTCGTGTTTGTTTCCTCTTTTTATTCAGTTTCTATTGGTTAAAATGCAGAAATGATTGAAAGATCTAAAATCATTTCTGTAAGAGGCCTGGAAATTTGGAAATCCAAGAAGCTGTAGGGAGAAAACATGTATTGGTAAGTTTTCCATTGCTATGACAAAATATTTAAGATACACTACTTGTAGGAAAGATTTATTCTGGCTCACAGTTTCAGAGGCCTCAGTCCATTGTCAGAGTTGACTTTCTTGATTTGGACCTGTGCCTGTGACGAGGCAGAAAAATCAGGATGGAGCCAGGAAATAGAGAGAGGAAAGGGCCAGGATTCCATATCCACTTCCAAGATACCCTCCTAATCGCGCCACAGCTAGCAGCCAGCCTCTAATGTGTAAATCTTTGGGGGCATTGAAGATTAAAAGAAAAGCAGAAGTTGTATCAGAGATGGTACAAGTGGGCATCTCCATGTGGATGCTGGAGTTCCTTCACCATGGTAACTACATTTTAAGAATGAACAGTTCAAGTATTGAAAAGTTTGTTTCCACATCTCTCAAGGCACATTGTCTGAAATGAGAGGATAATTCTAGCACATTTGCTTTTTCAAAAATTCTAATCGAAACTTCCGATTCATGGGAAAAGGAAGTAGACTTCATCTCTCAATGCGAAGAGGGGCAAAACGTCTTCACTAATTTTAATCCATGGAAAGTGAATTTGTCTGTAAAACTGGGAAAATTTTAGGTCTAAAAATTGAACAAACAAACAGGACTATTTTCCACTAAAAATCTAAACTCCCTACAAAACAGTTATCAATTTGGCCTATATGAGCAAATGCACTTTTCCTATTTTCTTCCAGCATTAAAAAACATATTTAATGTCTACACGTTTTTGAGTAATCTGTCCTTCCCTGAAATCATCATCCTTGATCTGTTTTCACATAGTCCACAGAAAAAAACATTTTTGACTTATTGTTATTGTTATCATTTAGCATCTTATTGGTGTATTTGTAGCTTGCAAAAATATTAGTGGACAAGCCATTCTGGACCACAGTAGGATTTCTTCAAAAATCCACCTATTAATTTATCATGAAGATATATGCTTTCTCCCACTTTTTTTCCAAAGAGCAAGATACACATCAATACATTCGCAACATGTAATATGAGCTAGTCCTCCACTGCATCAGAATTGTCCCCTCGCGCTTTATCAAGATCGAACTGAGTAGAAGAAGGAACAATCACTTTCACTTATTTGCACCTAAAATGCATTTATCAGTGAGGAGAAAGTTGATCATTTTTGCTAAACTGTTTTTCCTTTCTTGCCACAAGGCTGTCGGTAATAATAACAAAATCTTTCTCTGGGTTCACTTCTCATTTATCAGTTATCCTGATGGCTACATTTATGTTGCATAATATTTGCCATTCATTGCTTCTCGGCCTTTTGGCTAAGATCAAGTGTAGTATCTGTTCTTATCAGTTTAATAATATTTGCCATTCACAGATAAAAACATTTACCTGTTCTTTTTTGCTTAGCTCTCAAAGGTATCAGAAGTACTGAAGTACTGTTTAGAAATGTTTCTTGGTACTATGGAATTAATATCCTTTTAGCTGTATCAGGAAACCAGTAGTAAAAGAGATGACTAGTAAAATTAGAATGGACATAGTAGGCAGTGATGGAGAGTCCTTATATAGTAGGAGTAATAGCAGTGGTGAGATAACTAAGAAAGGACTAAACACGGGAAAAAGTATCACAGCCACAAATCAATCAAAAACTCAGATTGGAAAAATCAAAGAAAGCAAATCATACTAATTTCTCTTAATCTGCATAACTACTTAGAACACAGTTAAACTATTTGAGCTAAAAGTCAGGCGCACCATACACTGTTAGTGTAGCCACTCTGCAGGAGTGTATGTCTGGTTCATGGAAGTATCTTCACATATTCAATACAGTATCTGAAATGTAATAGGCACCTGATAGCCTTTTCTTCCATGCATTAGTTAAACAGAGGTTATACCCAATCTTTGCAAGCTTTGCATACTCACCTAGGACCCGGACTAGTTAATAATCTCTGCCAGATTTAATAAACTAGAGAATCTAGAAACACTATATTTAGGTTTAGACAGCCCAAATGTTCAAAAGTTCGTCAATTTAAGCTACATCACTCTTGAACCACTAGGACAATTCCTTGGGTCTGATTTTAACAGCAGCAGATATGACTACTATGGGGGGGGTCTCATAATGCTTTCCTATGAGTGTGCAATGAGAAAGTCTGAAGCCAAAAGCAAATCTGGGTGAGGCAGGAGTTAATGCTACCATGGCTTACATAATGATAATAGCACGATACATCTAAGCCCCAATGGGTTTGCACAGGAGTTAATTTATTCCAAACAATATTTTTTGTCAATCTTCTTTTTTTTTTTTTTTGGTACCAGGAATTGAACTCAGGACCTTGAGCTTGCTAGGCAGGCACTTATGCCACTGAGATACCCCCAGCCCTTTGTTGTCAACCTTAAAAGTGCCTGTTAAGATAAAGTTCAAATTCAGGTTAATAAAATCAAAATCTCTCTTTTAAAATCCTTCATTCAGCATTGAAGCTCACCAGAAAACTTCTCTGAAAATTTTATTGGGAAGATCTCTGCAACAGTTATTGTATGTGATTGATTTAATTGTGGTAGCTGTATGGGTCAAAACAATTTAGTAGCAACAAAAATGCTTGGCTATTAAAATACAGTGGCAAAACTGTTTTCATATTAGCTAAGGAGAATACTTTTAAGTAAATATCTTGTCAGACTGAAATTTACTTTCTAATTGAATTAAATGGTCATTAATTTTCCACCTTAACTTAAAAAGAAGTTCTGCAGGTGAAAGATTTTCCTACATAGAACAGTGCAATTAGAATCTTAATTGGAATGTCTTCAAAAGGGAAATTCAGGTTCTGAAAGATAGCACCTTTTTTCTTTATTAAAATCTTGGCTTTCCAATTGAACAAAAATTTTAGTTTCTTTTTAACCCACATGCATCCCTATGACCCACAGGTAATCCCCTAATATTTTTCCTATATGCACATGAAGCAAATGCAAAAGAGTCATTTCTAAAGATTTACAGAAGTAAATTTTTAAAATAAATAACATATTATTAGTCAGAGAGTTGACAAACTAGAGTCTGTGAAATAAACCTGCCTTGTCTCATCTCTACCACTCTTGGTTTGTATGTTTTGTCAGCCAGAAATGTGTGTGAGTATGCATGTGTGTGATTTTAACATTTTAAAGTATTTATATTTTTAAGTGGTTAAGCAAGTGCCTACATAAATATTCTTAATTTTACCTTCAGGCATGAAAACAATAATCTTGCCCTGTATAAGCAAATGATGCTGAACTTTGCTTTCTTCATGATCTATATATTACTAGCACAGTCATTAAAGATATTACTGTATCTAGCCTCAATTTAGTCTTTGTTGATTACTAAGAGAAGAGATGCACCGTTAAATTTCTCAATAATTATAGAACTAACCTTTGATCTACAATCACATCTTGAAATTTACCATAGCATAACAAGGCATTTTACCAGACTAATAGCAATAACAGCATATTTGATTCATAGAACAACTTCATACATAGTCCAGCACTAACATTGAAGAACACATATATTGAACAGACCTATCCTCATAAATCTATCTTATAGGTAAAAAGATAGTCTCCCAGAGGGTAAGTAATTGATCTAGAATTATATTTTGTTTCTTTGTCTTTGGTACCAGAATCAAACTCAGGACCTTGTGCTTGCCAGGCAGGCACTTATGCCACTGAACTATATCCCCAGCTGACCTAGGATTATAAATCCTGTAACTGTTGAGGCTTTTTCTACAGTAGAGATACTCAGTTACAGAATTTCATTATGCTTTCTCAAGTTAAACTGAAATCTTACTTCATTAGTTAATTATGCAAGAATAATAATCATATGCATATAATTATGTGAAGATAGAAGATAATATAATACAATTCCAATGTTTTGTTTCAGCTAATGACTAAGTCACAACAATCTGGTCACTTGGTAGATACCCTAGTAAAATGAACAAAGAGAGTTAACCATAAAACATGCACTATAGAAGATAACAGAAATTAATCTAAAAGTAACAATCTCAACTCTACAAATGAGAACAAAGTCCTTAAATTAGTCACCTTTTTCATTAACTCTGTGACAAACTTTAATAATTTTGCAATACATTCATTTATTAATGACTTCCGTGTCAAATTTCAACTTCATTAATCAATTCCAAGTCAAATTAATTCCAGATTTGTATATTTTTTAAGTAAATATTTGCAGTGAGTGCAGTTTGAATTGTCTTGGGGCATCAGTCCATGTACATAACGGAGCTTGATTTATCATTTTTGATAAATATGTGCCCTACATGATTATCGTTGTACATAATTACATAACCATAAAGTTTAAGAATTGCTTTTAATATCTTAGGGGAGTCAAAGGTAGGACATAAGTAATTAAGAAAGCAGAGAGGGCAAAGGAATAGGAAAGTACAGAATTATTAAAATTCAAATATATATATGATGTGTATATATATATAATCTGGCTACTTTTTCTATTATCTTTGAAAATAAAGTAGGTAAGGAATATAATTATTAAAATATTAACATTTTATTCAATACTGAATAAATTATATGGCATGATTTTTTTCTCGTTGTGGGCAGGTTTGGGCTTCCAAAGGTTTTAGGATTCTTGTTGGTTTGTTTGCTTGTTCTTTGATATAGTTTTTCCTACTTTGCATATTAATCATAAATTTAAGAAGTGTATCTTCATGCCCCAGCCCTTCAGCTTATTTGATACCATTTGCTCGTATGTGTTTACAAGAAAACTACTTCTATATTACAGGTATTTTTTTAAGTAACTCCTTGGGCTATGACTTCTTAGAATTTTTCTACTGCTGTAAGAAGTCCATAGTTTCACGTTGTCTCCTCTTAAATCTAATATTTATGGGATCTTTTTTTCTATAATATTTTTATCTTATTCCTTACTATTTCCAACCCTATCAACATAAAATTCATTATTAAATTTTCTATAGTATTTCTATATAATACTATTTTGTCTGACCTAGTTTGGTTTTCATCTGTAGCCTTTTCATTATACGTTGTTTTTCTCTGTCATGTTTTCCTAAATTTTTTGTTCAAAATGAAAATGGTAGCTTGAAATAAGGCCCCCGATTCCATTCATCCTAATCATTCTTGTATTCTTATTCTTAAATGGACCAGTGAGCCCAGTTAATCTTAATCTTCTGAATCATTTCTGTCTTCTTAATCCTAAATGGGTGAATGAGCTGAAGGCCCATGGGCCAAGGAGCCCAATGCTTTCCCTTTTCCTTTAATTCTAATTATTTTGAGTTTTTCCTGTGCAGTGTACTCAGACCCAGTGTTGGCCTGATATTTTCTTGTCCTTCTTATCTTATGATTACTCTTGCCTTGTATCCAGACCTCAAGATGGAAAGCACATAAATGGCTACTGACACAGTACATACGCCAAGACAGAAGGAGTTCAAAGGTCTCGCTCTCCTTAGACAGCTGCTAACGCCATCACAGGGCACCAAGCTTCATGGCCTGATTAGTCCTATTTACTTTTTGAAAGTCCATTTCTAAATAGAATTAACCTAGGAATTATTTTCCTAACACACAAAGGTTTGGGGGACACATTCAAATTCTAGAAATCAGTTTATGTTGTAAACTTACATCTGCCCACTCAGCCTTACACAGAGCTCACTGTCCCTTCCAGGTTGCAGTATATACTGAATGATTCATCTACAGGGGGTGTGAATCCATCATATTAGAACATTTGTTTCAGAGCTTCAAAGTAACTTAACATGGTGACTCTTGACAAATTGTTTTTTGTAAAAAGACAATGCACCTTAGGAATAGCAAGAAAAGCACACAAATTATAACCCTGCTATACCCTTTTTATTTTTATTTTTATTTTTATTTTAAAGACAAAAGAATGGAGACATATGAACTAGAAAAGCCATAAACAATACAGAAAATACAAAGTTATACAGAATATAGTAGGGAATTAGCACTGGATGTTGTATTACATAGTTATCTTCACATTAGTTAACACAAAAACATTAAAGGAAATACCAAATTATAGAGAAGATAGTAGGGAATTTGCACTGGAT
>PVLD010028537.1:0-19286 GCA_004027595.1 Dinomys branickii
CTGTTATTTAGCCAGTACCAGGTTGATTTTATTACAGTTGCTTTGTAGTATAATTTCAGGTCAGGGATTGTGATTCCACCTGACTTTTCTTTATTGCCCAGGATTGCTTTTGCTATTCTGGGTCTCTTCTGGTTCCAGATGAATTGGAGGCATATTTTCTCTAGCTCTGTGAGGTATGTTAACGGTAGTTTGATGGGAACATGTGTACAATTGGTAAGAGCAATTTCTTTAATGCTGTGATGATGTTGGAACTTAATCTCTGTGGCATGCATAGCTCAAAGCCCTCAGCCTTACATTATGCATGAGGTATGCTGTCAACCTTCCCGCAGCACCAAGGAGGTCTCCTGGTAGCAAGAACACCACCCTCCATGCACAGCACCCTGGGAACCTCCTCTGCCAAGGTGGCACCTGTGTCTTCACCCTCTGCCTGCCCCATGCAGTGGCTCTGTCTGCTCTGTAACCAGCTTGGCCAGCAGCCTCCACACACCCAGCACTGCACTGAGGATGTTTCAATGGAGCCCAGCCACACAGGGGCTCCCAGCCGCGCACAGAGTGGGTGCAGAATGCTTACATGCTCATTTTGAAGGCTTCTAACTTGCTGAAATTAGGTTTATCAAGAAAACTTAAAATTTAATTAGGTTCTGTGTCAGGCCATAAGGAAAAGGCCTATTAAGTGAAGATGAAAAGCAAAAGTTACTTGATTGTTATTTTTAAAGAGTGATTTGCAAATTAAAATCTCACTCTTTGCACCTATTAAATTAGCAAATGCTAAAAAAAAGACATTAACCCGCTATTCTGTCCAAGGTATAAAACAGCACACTAGAGCATCTCTAGTGAAAATGCAAATTCACACAATCCCAATAAAAAGGACTCTTGCAGATGCATTTCCTAGCCGTTGTCCTCACAGTCCTGGTTCTGAGAAGTTTTCCTTGTGGAATTATGAGGAGTAAGAAAAAGAAACACAAATATTCCTATTAAATATAATTTATAATAATGAATGTGTCAGCAAATCCAATACCTTCAAGTGCGGAAGTAGATAGGTGTAGTCAGGGTTTGCAAGGAAATAGATTTAATACAGGACACATAATATAGGGTCATTTTGTAATATTCACCCAAAAAGTCAAATGCAAAAGAGTGCAAGAGATCTGTCCATGTGCTAGAGACTCAGAGGGGCCTGGGTCCCATGGCAATGTCCTGCACTGATCCGGCCAAAAGCTTGGAGCCTATAACAATGTCTCAAGAAGTCCACATCAAGGATCTGCACCAGGAAGTCCCAAAGGTCTATGGTGGAAGCTAGGAAGTCTGTGGTAGTGAGGTGAAGGATCTGTGCCAGCAGGCTGAGGGAGCTGCACTGACACCAGGAAGCAGTGCTCTAGGTAAGGACCAGAGCTCCCCAAAGGGAACAGCACTGTCCTCGGTGACAGCAAGGACTTGAGCATCTCCAAGGATGAGAATAGATGAGTTCAAATCTGGAAAACCAGTGTGAGAAGCTTCTCCAGGAAAATCAACAACACACCATCTTTCTCTCCAGTTCTCTTTTTATGCTGCTGGCAGCAATCCTGAGGTAGGCCCTCCACACAGAGCACCATGCTAATTCAGTTCAGCTGGGTGTTACAAATTGACCATTAGTTAACCACTACAGTAGGCAAACATAATAATTTGTCTTTTCAACAAATATTTACTAAGTGCTGCTATTTCTAGGTACTTGCTGTGTCAGTTCAATCAAATGTGTTGTATTGCTTAAAATAATAAGAAATACTTAACATAAAAAGTGAAATAAAATTTATAAAAATGCACCTTGGCCACAATTACAGTGGTGCAAAACTTAAATATTTTTCATGTGCAACATTTAAATGGAAGCATAGCAAATAAATATTGATGACATCTAAAGATGGTGAATTCAGGATGATTTCTCCTGCACCATTTGTCATTCATTGTTACATTTATTAGCAATGAAGAGAAACCTAATTAAGTATATGAAACTGCTGCCCAGTGTGAATATCCCCTGACCTGCTCAGGGACCTGCGCCCTGGCCATGATTCTGCACCCGGAGGAGGCAAAAGCTGCCCGCTTGACCTTGGCCATTGGACGGCTCAGGACTGTGGGCTGAGGCTACTTTCCCAGGCAGGCTCTGCTTGTTCCTCTGGGCTGCTGGGTTTGTTTTATTTTTGCTTTCTCAAGTGTGATTTAAAACCCCAAGGAGAATGCATCGGAGAGTTATTTCCAAGAAATGCGTTCATTCTCTGCCAGTGAAAACACGGAGACCGATGGCATTCCTACTGGGAATTCTTCATGAGGGGCTGCACCCAGTGTGGCTCCACTACGTGAGGGCTGCGACTGCCAGGCTGATGAAGGAGCTGAGACTTACAGAGATGGGAACCTGAGCATAGCAGACCACGACACGCGGCAAAAAGAAGAAACAAGTGCTGTGCTCATTTTTAGAAGAAGCCCAGCTGAGAGAACAGAACTAAAGCTGCCAAACTCCCATTAGTGCCAGGCTGCTGGCCCCAGAGACAGCTTCAGGGGTGGCACCAACACACCTGGAAACAGGTCCCACCCAGCGCATGTGATTTCCTTCTCACAGTCTGGGTGCGAGCCATCTGCAATCAGTCCCTTCCCTCCCACTAGCCACAGGAGATTAAATCAGTCTCTTCAGTACCAACACTAGCAATCAAGAACAGCTCTGGTGCTCGGAGGGCTGGAATTTCTATTCCTTGCCCATTTGCCCCAACTATCTTCTATCCTTTACAAACACAAAAAAGAAATTTGTTTTTTTCCATTCCCTTTGGATTTGACCCTGGAGATCAGTTTTAAACTCACCTCCTTTCAAAGGTGATGTCAGGGGACTTAAATTTTAAGGCTTGCTATATTTTAAGCAACTGTGGCACATTCTTTTTTTAATTTTTATTTTTATTAGTACGTTTATAGTATGAGAATGCTATGTGAAATGAATCTGCCATGTAAGCTTAAATATCACATGGTTTCCCTTCTATGAGTAACCCAAAATACAAATAAAGAGCAAAATGAAAGGTGACAGAAGAGATAGATCTTTTGCAAAAGGAAAGGGCACCATGGCACATCCTCATGCCGAGTGGCCTGCTTTGAAAGGTCTTGCCTACTTTGAAAGGAGGAGGAGGCGGTCCTACTGGGATGGCGACTGTCTCTGTAGATCACGGTGTTTATCTATTAGTGTGCCACAGGAGGATTTGGTCGAGCGGCTCTGGCAGGGTTGATTAGAGTTAGTCCACAGGGAGACTGGTCACCACTATTTGCTAACAAACAATATCAGAATACAATGGTAAGAGTATACCAGGCCCAAGACTTGTTTGAGATATGATTTTTTTATTGTGTGTAGGTCCATGTGCAATAACATTTACCATCTTCACCACATTTGCATAAACTTCAGTGGCAATTTTCACATTCACAGGATTGTGTAACTATCACCGGTCCAGTTCTAGAACTTGTTCATCACCCCAGACGAAACTTCTGTACATTAAATAGTAACTAACTCCTCTCCTCCTGTAAGCCCCTGGAAATGTCTACCCTCTTCCTGCATATATGGATTTGCTTCCTCGAGGTACCTATTTGTCCTTCACATTTGTCTTATTTCACTTTCTGTAATGTTTTCAGGGTTCTTCTGTGTTACGCCAAGTATCAGAACCTCATCTCTTTCAAGGCAGAGGAATATTCAATGGGGCGGACATGCCCGTGGGTGGTTCTCACCTTTTTGCTGCTATATAATGTCCTTCTGTGAACACAGGCATATAAATACCTGCCCCATCCCTGTGTGCTATTCTCTTGGGTGTAGACCTAGTTGTGGAATTGCAGGAACAGATAGAAATTATGTTCAGCTTTTGGAGGAAACTCCAAGCTGCATCTCAGCTTGCTTATTATCACCATTGCCCATTCTCATATGGTAGATTTTGTGACCCCCCCCAATACTTGCTGCTTCCCTAAGAAATATCATGTCCCCCTGATCTTTATATTGGCATTGGCCACTTGACAAGCACATGCATGTGGCAGCACCTTTAGTCACTGTGATTGATTGATTGATTGATTGATCGATATTTGATCATTAGGGTGAGACATATGCAGCTGTCGTTGCTGCAGGTGAGAAATCATTACAGTCCAGAAGTTTTGTAGGTTTACCAACTCAAAGTGACAAGGGTGGCAGTGAGGTGCTGTGTTTGAAACTTGGTCCTACCAGCCTGTCACCTCCTCCCGTTAAACTTAAAATCAGACCCGTGACCATGGCAAGGATGGAAAACATGAAGTTCAGGATCAGCAAGTCATCCGTTCATTAGTGGTGGGTCTACAGTCTGTCTCTGCTTCTTTAATTGTGACTCTTTCTTGTCTATCACATCCCTTCCCATACACTTGCCTCTCCTAGGTTGCCACAGGTTTTTGGTGACAGTCCCTTCTGCCAGATGGCAGCAGGTCTTTGAGCTCTCAAGCTCAAATGGTAAGCTTGTGATATTGTAGTCCTTCATGCTTCTGCCATTTTACAAAAAAAAACACTGAAGCTCATCTAATTTCAGTCCTTGCTTATGGGGTTGCATACAGTTGCCCAAATGACCACAATAAGCAGATGCAGTGCTTTCCCCAATGCAGAGCAGAGCAGAGCAGAGCAGAGCAGAGCAGAGCAGAGGGACTATGGGCTTTGTCAAACAACACTTTAATCCTCTGTGCTTCCAACCTGAAGTGTTACTCAGTGCTCCCTCTCTTCCCATAGATTTGGTTCTCCAGACTCACAAGCAGTGCTACTGTCATCCTTTGTGATCAAAGGCAGGAGTCCTCATTTGATGAATTTCATGTATTTTAGCAGATAAGCAGTGGCATATACTCTGGAGAGTATTTATCATGAAATTGAGCTTTTCAATCAAGTGCTGGATCTGGTTCATGTTTCTCAAAGCCAGTAGGCAGTGGGTCCAGTGAGGGAAGAGCTACAGTTTACAACTACAGTTGCAGTGTCTGCTGTACAAATAGGTGGGCTTATAACTAGAGGACAGTCCATATATTTAGAAACGGAAAATCTTTAGCCCATTGATAAGGCTGGGGTTATTTATTTTCTACACAATTTTCCACCTACGTGTCACCAGAGGAATCTGAAGATTCCACAGTGGTTCAGGAATTTCACCCATTGAGAGAATATTCATCAAGAGTCAAATTCAGTGTGTCAGTAGGATCCTGTCCTTGCCTGCCCCCGAGTCCAAATTCTACTCCGCTGCATGTCAATGTGCTTTTATTGTCAGACACAAATGTATGGGAAGACGAGAGTTATAGCTAAGGGAAGTCAAAACACTTTTTAAAAAATGCATTCCCACCTCACACACACATAGAGTTCAAAATAACGCTTTTCCCTGAGAAATTTTGAAGTGCAAACAAAATGAAACTGAAGTCATTTTGAAAGTGGACATGACTTTAGTGCGTTAAGTAGACAGTTAATTCAACATTATGTTATATTGATGGTCTCGTAAAGAAATGCTTAAAATAGAAACTACTACAACACCAAAAAGAATGGAAAGAAACCCATGCTTCATTGATTTGAATATGTTTCAAATTACAGGATAAAATCAGCAACTCCTTATCCCCAGCCAAAAAAGATTAAACAAATCCAGATGTCCCAGATATGAATCCAAATGTTTACAGTACATCTTTAAAGCAGTCATTACTTAATCTTGCAAAGGTACAGGATGATGTATCAGAAAATGTAATAGACCAAGGGAGAGAAAGATGTACTTTTTGTATGGAAATAAGGCAGTGAAACATAAACATGAGCTATCTTGAATTTATATTGACTTTTCCCAACAGTTTAATGTTTTTAGCTCACTGAGGTTTTCCTAAAACTCACCTCTTGCCATAAAGGTTTCTAAAGACAGTCTACAATTATTAGGTGGCACATAATAATGATATAATAATAATAATGATGATAATTTATCACTTCAGTTTCTCCTAATATAATGCATATACTGACTCTCAACTCATTCCCTAGCAGAACACACTTTAAAATATGTGCACCATCCTACTCTGGCCACTTGGATCTTTCTCCAATGTGGATATCATCTGCTGGTAACATCTGTCATTTCACTGAGTGCCAAAGTCAATTTGTATGATTGGGCTAGTAAATTTCTCCCTCCTACATTTCAAATAATTACCCATCTTTCTTCTACCAAAAGTACCATAGCTCTACATGGACAAAAATTATGGGAACCTTACCATGCATCTAAAATTAGAGCAAAGTCTAAAAAGTGAGACTGCAATCAAGCAAGCAATCAGTTATGAACTTTGAACTGGCTGAAGGATCAAGGATAGGTGGTCATTAGCCTCAAGAAGTGATTAGCCTCAAATCCAAGTGTAATCATGAAATGCTAATGTCTTCCTACAGGTTCAGGTCCAAAAAAGTCTATGTTCTACAGCTTCTTACTCTTGAATGAGTTAATGAGAATTTAAGGGGGCTCATATTTAGGGGACCTTTAGATTGCAGTGTTCATTGTTTTAATATTTAAATTGTTACAATATTCATAATTTTAAAATCAATGTATAGCAAAACACAGACCAGGGATTTACCAGGGCATATGTTTTTCTTTTCTAACAGTACTGGTCGCAGAGCAGGGCTGTGCCTCTTTCTGGGTAGCAGGGGAGAGATGTCGAGAGCATACCTCTGTCTGCTCCATACCTGGCCCTCTTTTCAGGAAGCCACCAGGGTTCATCATGGGCCCCACTCTGATGACTCACCCCACTATACACAACCCCAAAGGTTCCCCTGTAAACAGCAGAGAGGATTAAGTTTCTTCCTTCTCATTGCCATAGTGAGGATAAACTTCTACTCAGGAGCCTCAGGACACTCAGTCCAAGTCCCAGTAGTTTCATCATTGCTAAAAAGTCCAAGTCCCAAGTCTTCTCTGAGGTGTAAGGGAAACTCTTAGTTGCAAGCCCCTGTACAAATGAAAAGTTAAATACTTCCAACATTCAATGGCACAAAATAAATATTTTCATTCCAAAAGTTACAAATGGGAATACAAAGAATTGGGATCAAAGCATGTTCAAAATCCAGCAGGACAAATATTAAGTCTTGTAGTTCTATGTCCAGCATCCGGAACAATCCATGACACATTGTGAGTTCCATAGGCCTTACATGGTTCCACCTCTATGGCACTTCTGGTGGTTATAGCTCCCATGGCTTCTCGATTAGGTCCACTTTGTTCCTTCTTTGCAGCTTTCCTTAGACAGTCAATGTTTCTGGCTTTTCCAACCTTCTGAGGTCTCCACTAAACTTTAGACTTCTCACTCACAGCTTCATATACTGCCCTCTCAGGGACACACTGTCTGGCTTCCCAGACCTTCTTCTGCAATCAAGGTGGAAGCCTTCTTAACCTCAGAACTCTTGCATTTTGTATGTGTCTAAAACCAGCACTACGTGGATGATGCCAAGGTCTACTGCCAGCTGGAGCAGTAGGTGGGCTTTCTCCTCTCTTGGCTGTAGGGATCAATTGCCTGGATCATTGAGCACTCTGAACCTGATTCTCAGGAACAAATTCTCTATGCTGTTGCCATTCTGCAACCTGGTGTGGCTGCCACCCTCATTCTGGAACACGGAATGCTGTGGCTTTCTTCTTAAAGCAAAGTCTTTCACCTTTGTAAGTTGGAGCTTACAAAGGGTAGAGACTTGCTGCTTCTTGTGATGCCCTCAGGTCATCTTTTATAGTCTCCTGTGTCTTCTCAACAATGGAGATCTCCTCAGCTCTCTCTTTGCAATCTACAGCTTCATTAGAGCTTCCTTTCTGGTCAAACTCACATTTTAAATCATCCTGCTGGGCTCTTTGCTCTTGTTTCTCAACATAAATCTGGCTAAAAGCCCCCAGCAATAGTTGTGCCACTGCCTCAACATTCGACTGCCTTGAAACTTCTTCTGCCAGTTCAATCAGTCTGCCACCCTTCACTCAGTCTTAGGCAAAGTCTCTGGATAAAAGCAAAATGCAGACAAACTTTCTGCCAAGCCATAAGATACATCATCTGGACTCCAATAGCCAGTGCAGTCCTTCTTCCCAGCAGAAATCTCCTGAGCCCAGTCTCTACTGGCAAGATTTCTATTAGCTTTTTGGTCTTCTGAGTTCTGACCAGAATCTCCCATATAGAACAGCCAAAAGCACTCTAGCTCTTCTCTTTCAAGTGACATCTCTGAACCTTTCCAAACACTCACAAGCCATTTCCAAGTGTTGTTGGACCACATGGTCAGGTATAGTCACAGTAATGACCCCACTTCTCAGGTAACAATTTCTATTTTAGTTATATTTCTCTCGTTGCTGAGACAAAATACCTATAGCTCAAAATTAAGGAAGGAAAGCTTTATTTAGCTCACAGTTTGTGGAGGTTTTAGTCCATAATCAACTGGCTCCAAGGCACAGTACCAGGACACAGGGACAATACTTCAAGGCAGCAAAAGATAGCAAAAGCAGCAAGAGTGAAAAGCGGATAGCAAGCCTCTTTTCCTCTCTTACATTGTGTGCTGGGTACCCACCCATGCCCACACCATCTCAGTGCCCTCACTCTTCAATCTCCAGCAGGCAGATCATACACGAAGATCCCATACTATTTATCTTGCAAGATGGCAATTCAATATCACAACCCTCACATAGATGTAATCCACTGATATATGTTGTGCTTTACAGACCAAAGTACACTTTTCTAGAGTTATCATATCTGTCACATTGCCTCAGAATGAATGAGCTAAAATGAGCAGTACATTTATGGATAGGATTTTTATTGCATGAGTGAGAGGAGACGCAGAGTAGCCATAGGCTCCTAGATCCTTTCAACAAATAATATTCTCACTGACCACAGAACAGGAACTTCTTTGCATTTTCTTTCAGTCTATGGTTTCCTAAAACCAGGACAACTGAGTGAATAGAGGGGTAGGTCCCAGCCAGAAAGATGCAGAACTCAAAGTGGAATCTTCCAAACTTCAATACTTGAAATAAGACCAACATGGCCATCATGTAGTGGGAGAAGTACAGGATTAGGAAGGACAAGATGGACAGCATCGCCCTGAACAGGGTGCCACTGTGGGGGCCCCTGGTTTGCATAGCAATGCTTCTCATCTGCTGGGCATGTCTCCCCAGGGAAAAAATGAAGAGCAGAACGGCAATGAGGAAGATAATCAATGGCACTGTAATATGAAAAATCAAAGTAGAAAGTGATACAAAGTCTGTTCCTTTGGTCTGAGTTGCATTTTTGGAGAAAAGGTTGACCAAAAAATTTTGGGTAATAGTCCCTACATGTTTTGCATAGATACCAGTACTGACAGATGCACTCAATGTAGACCCCAGAATGAGCCAGGGCACCAACTTGGAAATCCTCATCTTCAGCCAGAAGAACAGTGGGTGCGGGATGGTGGAGATCTTGGCGCAGTAGAAAACACCAAGCCACGTGGCCAACCAAAGCTCCCAGTCATTTAAAAACATTAAGATTACATAAAGCTCAGCATGTATCAAGTGTTTCTTGAAAGACAGAAAAGCCAAATGCAGAAGGAAGATGAACAACTGGAGACAAATCCTCGAAATCACCAGACAGGAAATGAGCAGATTCAAAGGAGCCATTTGTCTCTGCTTGATGAAGTCCACCACATTCACCACCATGATGAAGCCATTTGCAAAGACCCCAGCAAGAAACTGTGTCATTACCATAAGAAAATAAATAATTACGTGTTGCATTAGCATTTTGGAAGGAGAAAAATCACTCACTTCTTCACAGGTTTATAGATTTTCAGACAGTTTCAAGCATTCATGCTCTCAGTTCTTCTTCAGCTAGAGCAGAATCCCTTTGAGGAGCATACACCTAATGATGAAGCCAATGGACATTTTGGGCAGTGTGCATGTGTTTATATCTCTGCTTTCT
The DNA here is from genome assembly GCA_004027595.1 of Dinomys branickii. Lineage (NCBI taxonomy): Eukaryota > Metazoa > Chordata > Mammalia > Rodentia > Dinomyidae > Dinomys > Dinomys branickii. The sequence goes on from PVLD010028537.1 coordinate 9,895, forward strand.
CAAATGAGTTCTGAGGCATTCAAATAGGAAAGAGATAGTCCAGCAATAATTTGCTTCTTACTGATGGCTTTTGCATTTTATAGTTCTTCTTAACTTTCCTGGTCCCCATATGCAAATAGTGGAATTGGATACCTTCAGATGATTGCTGAAGGCCTTCTCAGGTAGAGAACCAGCCAGAGCTCCTCAGCCTTCGTCCCTAACATGAGTAACTTAGCTGTGCCACAGCTGGGGTTCCACTTCACATTATGAAGGCATTCTTCATAAATCACCTTTAAAAAATCACTTCCACTAACATTATTTTCCATGGCCAGTATTATAAGACTCTCGCATAGTAGTTCTCTAATATTCAGAGGCTCAGAAAGCCAGGACCTCCTAAAATATACAATAAAACATACACAGTACAAACCAAGGTGTCACTCCATGTAAAAACAGGGCAATAAGGTTTCCATGTATGTGTCCAAACTGAATCCAAACCCCAGTGTAAGAGCAAATGAGGGCAGTTATTGTGAGGACATATTATAATTGCCGTGTTCATTATTTTAATAGTCAGAATGTTGCAATACTCATATTTGAAATGCCTGTATATAGGATGAGAAGGGAACCTTCTGCAGAGAGAGAGACTCAGCACTTTTTAGAGGGTGGGAAATGCAGGCTCTGGCGACTATGAACAACAAGCAATTTCCATACAACTTTGGAAATTGTTTCATGTTGCTTCTTGCTGATGACTTTTGCATTTTCTAGTTCTTCTTAACTTTTCTGGTCCCCATAAGCAAATAGTGGAACTGGATACCTTCAGATGACTGCTGAATGCCATGTCACAATTTTGAAGCTGACAACCTGTCACAATTTTGTCTGAAGAAGCTACCACTCCCCCTGAAATTTCTGTTCTAATATGTAATATTCCCCAGACAAGCTGCTCTGTAAATTTCTTCTATTGTCCACAAGACTGAATCCCTAGCCAGAAGCCCAATATCCAACCAATCAAGTGTCCATGCTCAGGTAAGTTGAGGCAGGACCTTGTCCTATAAACAGGGCCGCTGCCCCAGATCTGGCATTGTTGAAGCTCTGAGAACCCCACTCCTTCCTCAGGATGGCTTCCCACTGCTTCCTGCAATACCTACTAGAAAAATACCTTTGCTTTTTACTAGTCTTCTCTGACTCCTACTCTTTCCATTCAGAAAGAGAGACGGCTCAGAGAGGATGCATCTGCTGATTGCTGACCCCAGACCCACTAGTCATAACAGTAGAAGCACTCAGATGTAGACTTCCCAGTTGATGTTTACCACTTTTAGTCATGGCATACTGTGGAGAACTCCTGGGTCAATGTCCTCAAAGTACTTTGAGTACTTTGACCAAAGTACTCAGGTCACCCTGGAGAGTGCACAGCTTTGGGGCTCCTCTCTGAAATGCAATGGGCTGTCGCTCCAGGTACCTATTCAGACAGAGGCTGCCTCCCAGCTGAAACTCTGTTCTGAAGTTCTATCTGTAAGCTAGGCTGACTGCAACACAGCACTGACCTCCTGGGGCCCACGGTGTGGAGAACAGGTGGACATCTCCTGGCCTCAGAACAGTGAGGTTCAGGCCTGTCTCATCCTGTCTCATCTGTCACCTTTCTGCAAATGCAAACAAGGGAATACAGGTTTTTTGCATCATGCTCTGGTCCCAGGGCAGATTTGATTATGCTTCCATGTAGCAGAGGAGAGACAGTGAGAGCACACCTGTGTCTGCTCCGAGTTGGCCCTCTTCTTCACAAAGCCACCAGGGTTTGTGGATTCATCATGGTCCCCGCTCTGATGAGTCACCTCACTGTACACAACCCCAAAGGTTCCCCTCTAAACAGCAGAGGGAATTAAGTTTCTTCCTTCTCATTGCCCACAATGAGGTTGAACTTCCACACAGGCATCTTGAGGGACACTCAAGCCATGTCTCTCTGTCTCTCTGTCTCTGTCTCACTTTCTCTCTCTCTGCCTCTTTTTCCTATTTTGCATCCTGTGGTCCTATGAAATTAAACAGGTGACTTTATAATCAACGACATTTACAGCCTTCTAAAATTTTTGAAACCAGACATTGCTACTTTGCTAAGTTGGCCAGGCTAGGTACACACTGGCAATCCTCTTGCCTCAGTCTCATAGAGTGCTGAAATTGTAGGCATACACTACCACTCTACATAATAGATACCATTTCTAAAAGCACAAGGCAGGAACTGTGCTGAGCCAGGATAGATAGATGTCAAACTGCTCCTAGATGAGCGCACAAAAATGTACTTGGCAGGCCTGCTGAAACCTGATAAAGATGGTTCCAGAGAAACAAAGGCTGAGACTCTTCTGATTTTAATACAGAGCAATTAGTGCTGCACACAACACCCAGCAACACAATGGCTCATCAACATTTCTGCAAGAAATTTATTTCCAGAAAAGCAGGCAGTGGTTATGCTTTTAGAATGGTTTGCTATACTCTATGGTTTTTCTTTATTACAGCACTTGGGAATATTACGAGTTTACAAACTTAGTCATACCTTCATAATTATGCTATTAACTAGCACTCTTAAAGCAAGGATACAAGAAGTGGAATCACAATTTGGTGTCTGAGAAACAAGGTTCTCCTGGATTTCTTGCTGGCTGTTTGAAGTTGCTCCTGCTCTATGTCCACCTGCAGGAACAGATATCCTGGTTCACACAGCAAGGGTTTGCTTAGCAGCAGATGTGAGAAGAACAAGAGTGAGTCTCCAGTGTTCCTTTCTGAACAGGAGCAATGTTCACTTCTAGGACATGTGTGCACTTCTCAGAGCTGGATACCATAGGGAGGGCTGTGAGTTATACATAGGAAGTGGGGGCTGCTACTTGTTCCCTGGGGATTCAGGTCCAAGCCCTGGGAGGACCTGGGGACTCTATTTCCCACAGCCAAGAAGACACACCCATTTCTGGATCTTATGAAGCAGTTGCATATTTGGAATTTGAAAATCAGAATTTGAATCCTTACTACTGGTGATTGGAAAATCTAAATCTTTACGTCATCACACATGAACCAAAATTTACAGCTAAATTTGAGGACATCTCTTATTGCTTTATTTGCCTGCAAGCAAAGGGGCTTTGAATATGCTTTGGAGACATATATGAACCTCTTAATCTCCAAAACCAACAGCCAGCCAATGGGAAATGGGAAATGCATCTCTGAAGTCAGGCAGATGGGGAAGCCCCCAGTCCCTCCCATGTACTGGTGTTGCCTACTGAGAAGAGGAGCCACATGGTAGGAAGACCAATTCTCACCAAGGGCACACGTGTAGAAACACCTTTACAAGCCATTGTCTGTCAAAGGTGTACAATTAGAGGAAAAGGAAAAGAAGCCTTCAGATCTCAACTCCTCTCTCTTCTCCTCCTCCTCTTTTTCCTCCACCTATCAACCTTTTTATCAGTTGCTAGGAAGTGGCAATATGACATCTAGGAACTGCCCCCATCACCTCTCCAGCTCTGTGGAAACCTGGGTGAGCTGCTCAGTAGAAGAGAAACCCCATGCATGGCTTCTCCACAATCACAGGAAGCTCAGTGAGCTGTATGGGATGGGAGAAATTCCGCTTATCACCACTGTGACATATATGGAATTACAATGAGCTATGCATTAGAGGAGAAAACCTGCTCATTCCCTCTCTGCCAGAGAAACCCGGGTGCCTGGCCCTGTCCCCTACACTGCAGGATGGACAGCCAGTGCAGAAGCATCCAGGTCTTGGCAACTGGCTTATCTGGCTGAACCCAGGGTAAATCCACTCTAACAAGAGGAAACACCTTGCATACACACTCCTGTTGGTTCTGTTATATTACTATTACTTTTGGTTCTGTTACATAACTATAGAATTTGCTCCTATGGTCTAAAGTACAAAATCAATAGTGACCACAGCTTGTGAAATACAAAATTGTGGTTGATGCTATTATTGCTAATAGTACTATTGTAGCTAAGATTATGTATTTGTTGTAATCATTTCTTGTCCCTTGTGTAACAATATTGGGAAACTCTAGTTTAATAACCTCACTGCAATCATACATCAAAGGACTGTGGACTGAGCCACACACTTAGCAACAACAGACTCTTAATTAATTGGGAAGGTAGGATCTTGGGACAGACAAAAACCAAGGATCTCCTCCACCCAGAAAATATCCCTGAAGAACAGACTTTTCCTAGAGAGCTCTTGATACTACTGCTATATCTACTTACTGCCAAAACTCCAAAGTATCATCATAGAAAATGAAACAAAATATTTTTGAAATGGAAAATGGTCAAAATTAAGGAGCAAAATGCAATCTCAGACCTTTAGCTCACCCAGAACAAATCCAGGAGATATCAACATAGAAGAAATTAGAAGTTACACACCTGATACTTCTGAAATGATAGCAACTGAAATAAAGACACAAGAGGCTATAGAGGAAATCAGGTCAGAATTAATCTCTCAGGTACAAAAAGAAATAGCAACCATAATAAAAGAATTAGAAGGCATATCTAAAAAAGACATGGATGAAAAAATACAGAAACAAAGGCAAATGATGGATATGTTCAATGAACACTATAGGAAACAATTAGAATGCGTGAAACAGATTCAAAGAGATATCCAAGAAATTAAAATTTCTATTGAAAGCTGGCAAAATTGCTTGAACAAAACTGCAGATAGACTTTCAGACCTTGAAGACAGGATTGCAGCTAGTGAACATAAATGGAAAGATTTCTTAAAAATAACAAAAGAAGCAAGAAATAACAATTCAACACCTGGAAGGTGATGCAAAGAAAACAATATAACACTGATAAGTCTCAACAAAAAAGCAAGGGTGAATACAAATGAATTAAAAAGACTACTTGCAGAAGTAATAGCATAACATTCCCCAAACATGGAAAAGAATCTGACATACAGTAAGTGAGGCACATGAAACTCCAAATAGCCATAACCAAACTAAATCTATGATCCTGACATATAGTAATCAAGATCCCAGAAATTCAGCAAAATAACAGACTATGAAAAGCTGTTAGAGAAAAGAAACAGATCGCTTATAAAGGAAAGCCCATCAGAACCATGGCAGACTTCTCAACACAAATCATCAAGTGTAGAAGAGCTTGGGATGAAGTATCAAGTCCTGAAAGAAAAGAATTTCCAAGCCAGATTGATGTACCCTGCAAAACTGTCTTTCAAAATTAATGGAGAATTAAGATATTTCCATGAAAAAGAACAAATAAAGTAACTTGTGACCACCAAAAAACCCTACAAAGAGTACTAAAAGATACTCTAGACGGAGATAAAAATGACCACAATTTGAAGAATAACAACAGGAAGAAAATGCCAAGCATGGTAAGCAATTAAACAGAGGGAAACGTAGGGAACCAACAGCAAGAAAATAAAATAATAAAGATAAGCCAATATATAATAATACTCTAAAAAGGAGATTGAAGAGGATATAAGAAAATGGAAAGATATCCCTCACTCATGGATTGGAAGAACCAACATAGTGAAAATGGCCATACTCCCAAAACTGTTGTAGAAATTTAATGAAATCCCAATCAAAATACCATTGGCATACTTCACAGAGCTAGAGAACACATTCCTAAAATTGATCTTGGACCAGAAGAGACCTAGAATAGCAAAGGCAACCCTGAGAAACAAAGGAAAGGCAGGAGGCATGACAATTCTTGCCTTGAAATTATACTAAAAAGTTACAATGATAAAACCAGCATGGTACTGGCAAAAACAGATCTGAGGATCAGTGGAACAGATTAGAAGATGCAGACACAGCTACAACCACACTCAGCCATCTTATCTTTGACAAAAGGACCAAACATGTTCTGGGAGCAAGATATCCTCATTAATAAATGGTGCTGGAAACTGGCTTTCCATATGCCAAAGACTAAAAGTAGAACTGTCTCTATCACCATGTACTAAACTAAAGTAAAAATGGATCAAAGATATAAATATTAAAACAGAAACACTAAATCTAGTGGAAGAGAAATTAGGTAAAAATCTTGATGATATATGAGTAGGTAGAGAGTTCATGAACAAAAACCAAACTGCATGGGAAATACTTCGGAAAGTAAACAATTGGGATTTCCTCTTATTAAAAAGCATTTGCACATCAAAAGAAATCACTAGCAGTGTGAGAAGAAACCTCATGAGTTGGGAAATCTTTTAGCCAACTCTCCCTAAGACAAAGGGTTTTTATCTAGAACATATAAAGAATTTTTTAAAGCCCTCCCCTACAAAGACCCAATCCAAAAATGGTCATCTGAGAGCACTTCTCAGATGAAGAAATATAAATGGCCAATAAATACATGAAAAATGTCCAACATCATTGTTCTTTCAAGAAATGCCAATTAAAATAACACTATGATTTCATCTCACCCTAGAAAGAATGGCTGTCATCAAAAATCAACCAATAACAAATGCTGGTGTGGCTGTGGGGAAAAAGGAACAATTTTCCACTGTAGATGAGAGTGTAGACAGGTGAAACCACTGGAAATCAGTGTGGAAATTCATCAAAAAATTAGGATTAGAAGCCTCATTGAACCCAGTTGTTCCTCTTCTGGATATTTTTCCAAAAGAACTGAAAACATCATACCACAGCAATATATGTGTGCTATGTTTATAGTAGCACAACTTGTCATAGCTAAATCTTGGAAACAACCCAAATGCCCATCAACCAAGGAACTAATAAAAAAGATGTGGAATTTTTATACAATAGAGTATTTCTCAGCTATAAATAAAGATAAACTGAAGACTTTTATAGGTAAATGGATGCAACTAGGGACCATACTCATAAGTGAATTAAATAAGACACACGTGTAAAAATCATATTGTCTCAGTGATGTAAAAAACCAAAAGAGTAGATGAGATAAAAAGAATCAATAAATATTGTGAAAGGGAAAGAAATTGCTCAAAAGGAAAAAACAACTGGGATTAGGGAAAAAGGAAGGGGGAATACATATAAGATATCTCAGATAATTGTAGTACTAATTTCTGTTAGTTCATTGAAAGGAACAATTAGTGCTTATATTGCTTGATTAATTTTCATACCTATAAATGGCAGTCTGAGCAACTACTTTGAAGACAACAATATACAATGTAATAATCATTGTTTTTTTCTATCATCTTATTTTGAAATTCTGTATCAGTTTGATTGTTTTATTCCTTTAAAATGAATTTTTAGAAAGTGTGACATCTAGGTACTCTAGAAGATGGACACAGTGGATATTCTCATAGGGTTATAAAAAGGCTCCCTGTCCTCAGCCTTCCTTCTAGGCTAAGAAGGGCTTCATTATCTGTGACTCCAACAAAGAGGACAGAAGCCATCTGCAGATAGACAAGAGACAGACAGTCAGCCCATTGGAATCAAATAAACCACAGAGGATTGGACATTCTACTGACAGGGGTGCTGCAGTATTCGGTGTATTTCTTACATAATGAGTGAAGCAAGTGTTTTTCTTCCTCTTCAGGACTTTGAACTTTAAGAGAATCATGGTTTTTCATGCACTTGGAATACATTCTGCACAAAGACCCCGTAATATTTTTCTTGTGAAAAGGCAGTTCCATATCACAATCAGAAATCTGACATGGATGCAATCCACTGACATTTGTTGTGCTTTACAGATCTATGTACCCTTTTTCAAAGGTAGCAAATCTGCAATGTTGCCTCAGAATGGACAGGCTACAGTGATGAGCAGTATGTTTATGAACAGAATATTTATTGGACGTGTGAGGGGAGACAGAACAGGGAAACCATTGACTCTTAGATCCATTCAGCTGATACAAATCCTCGTCAACAATCACAGTGACCACAGAGCAGGAACTTCTCAGCATTTTGTGTCAGTTTAGGGTTTCCCAAAATTAAGATGACAAGAGTGTATATATGGGTAGGTGCCATCTACTAAGGTGCAAAACTCAAAAAGGAAGCTTCTAGACTGCAGTATTCGAAAAAAGAACAAAAGGAACATCATGTAGTGGGAGATTAGAGAATTAGGAAGGACAGGAGGGACAGTATTGCTCTGATTGGAGCGCCCATGTGGCGATCATGGGTTCCCACAGCCATGATTCTCATCTGCAGGGCGTGTCTCCCCAGGGAGAAAATCAAGAGCAGAACAGCGATGAGAAAGATAATTAGTGGCACTGTAATGTGAAAAGTCAAAATAGAAAGTGGAGAAATGTCTATTTCTTTGGTTTGAGTTGCATTTTTGGAGAAAATGTTGAGAGAAAGTTTTTGTTTAATAGTTCATGCAGGTATTTCATGGATGCCAGTACTAAGAACTGCATACAGTGTAGACCCCAGCATCAGACAGGACACCAACTTGGAAATCCTCATCTTCAGCCTGAAGAACAATGGGTGTGGGATGGTGGAGATCTTGGTGCAGTAGAAAACGCCAAACCATATGGCCAACCAAAGTTCCCAGTCATTTACAAACATTAAAATTATGTAAATCTCAGCAAGTACTGACTGTTTCATGAAGGACAGAAGAGCCAAGTGCACAAGGAGAATGAACAACTGGAGATAAATCCTTGAAATCACCAGGCAGGAAATGAGTAGATCCAAAGGAGCCATTTGTCTCTGCTTGATGAAGCCCACCACATTCACCACCACGATGAAGCCATTTACAAAGACCCCAGTAAGAAATTGTATCATTGCTATAAGAAAGTAGATAATGAGGCAGTGTATTAGCATCTTGGAAGGAGGAAAACCTAAAAGATGCACAGATTTTCAGACAGTTTCAGTAATTCACTCTCTGTGTTCTTCTTCACCTAGAGCAGGACCTCTTTAAAGAGCAAGATTCTAATCATGAAGGCTATGGAGTAGGAAGGCAGTGTGGAAGTGTTTATATCTCTGCTTTCTCTAATTAGTTCTGAGCCATTCAAATAAGAAAGAGATAGTGAGCAATAACTTGCTTCTTGCTGATGGCTTTTGCATTTTCTAGTTCTTCTTAACTTTTCCGGTCCCCATAAGCAAATAGTGGAACTGGATACCTTCACATGGCTGCTGAGAGTCTGCTCAGCTGGAGAAGCAGCCAGAGCTCCTCAACCTTCATCTCCACCGTGGGTAAGTAGGTGTGCAACAGCTGTGATTCTTATTCACATTATCAAGATATTCTTCAAAAAACTTTTTTTAATAAAGATAATTTCCACTATCATTATTCCCCAGTCCAGGAATATAAGACTCTCAGGTAATTCTGTAATATATAAAAGCTGAGAAAGTCAAGACCTCCTCAAATCTAAAGTAGTTATATAATAACATATGCAGGCTACATCACAAAGTATTACTCAATATAAAAGCAAGGCAGTAAGGGTTCCAGGCATCAAAGACACTGGAGTAACAGCCCAATCAATGTTAGGCTGAATGACGGCATTTGTTGTTGGGAAATATTTAGAATTGCAGTGT
>PVLD010028538.1:0-19285 GCA_004027595.1 Dinomys branickii
ACTTTCCCACGTCTCGCCCCGGCAGCCTGGTCCGCCCTACCACATCTCCCCCGGCATCTCAGAGAAATACGCCCAGTTTAAACTTCCCAGCCGAGGTTCCGGCATTCACGCTCACCAAGTCTGTCTCGAGCTGGTGGTGTTTATTAAGGAGGTTCGCTCCCTTGCTGCTCACCCGGTCGCCATCTTCCTGAGTTCTTTTTTTGAACATCTTTTTGTTAGCCTTTAAATATTTAGTTAGCGTGTACTCTGGGCTCCTTTACTGGGCCAGCACTATGGAAGGAGGCCTGTGGCTAATTGTGACAGAGCCAACAAGCATGGCACATGATTAAGGCCCACAGCCATTCAGTCCGGGGGGGGGGTATTTTCAACTAGCAGAACAAAACAGAGTTAGGAATTTGGGGGGGAAGCTCTACCTAGCTTTATGACTCAGACTCACATTCATTCTACACGTCTCACCCTCAACTTCCACATCTGAAAATGAAAATACTCTGACTTCTCACAAGTTACTTTATTCCTATTTAGACATGGCATTGTGAGTCATAACTATTTACACAAGGTCTTTCAGGATTTCTGTTTAATATTAAGGAAGAAGAAGGATGGATTTTTGAGGTAAAAACTCAAAGATTGCGATTATTAACACTGGTAGATATGGAGAGGTCCTTGGCATGTACCTGAAGTTGTATTCTGGTCTCTTTTCCATGATTTAGTTCATGCTGCTCAGAGTCACATCTTCCCCAAGAATGAAACCATGGGGGCTGGGGATATAGCTCAGTGGAATAAGCGCTTGCCTAGCAAGCGCAGGGTCCTGAGTTCGATCCCCAGTACCGCAAAAAAAAAAAAAAAAAGAATGAAACCATGGCCCTTGTGTACTCTATTTAATGAGATATTTAATATTTTAAAGATGAAAAGCCTAAGAAGACTACACAAAATTGAGCCAGTTCCCTCTGTTATTTATTTCTCTAAGCAGCAAAAGAAAACTATCTCTCAGATGCAATTTTCCATTTCCTAACTGTTTTGCGAAAAGTACTTTATAAGGAGAACATCTTATATCTTTCCAAATGAATTAAAAATTCTCCTTGATCTTCCATTAGGGTTTCTCTTCTCCAAGTAACATGCTATGGTTCATTCCTCATAGCCTCTGCATCTGTTCCAATGACTGTTGTAACTCCTAGCAAACTTGATTTCATTTGCTTGTAAAGAAAATTTGGAAGTTGCTATATATTTGCTATACAAAATAGAAGCAGCTTCACAATAAAATAAATTTTGGGTTGATACTGTCTTTCACCTAACTTTTGTGAAAGTAGATTTCTAAGTGATTCTTAGCGACTGGGAGAACATTTGTATTTTAAAGGACTCTATTTCCTTTATCAGTGATTTTGTGTTACTGATTATATCCAAAAGGACACTGTGCCATAGGGCAGTATTTAACCCTAATGACTTCCAAGTCTCCTAAATACATCAACCATTCTCACCAGATGCCTTATTTTTGCTTTTCACCCGATCTCAGCAGCCCTGCCACATGCCCAGCAGTGATCAGCATGGCTCATATATGGCACTGGGACACCATGCAGTGGCTAAATGTATCATGTGTGTTGGCACTTCCCTGGATGGCTTTTGTGTGTGAGAGTGCATGGCTCCAAAGAATGAGTTTATATAGTGGAATTTAAGAGCTTGGCTCAGTATGTCCCAAGTGACACCAATGTCTATGCAGTAAATGGGTAGACCTGGTTTCAGTCAGAACTTGGACTTGGTGGTAAGGCTTGCATTTTTACTATGTCAGAAGCCAAAAAACATGGAACTGTTTCCTTGAACTTGAGTCTCTCCGAGAAATGGACAGGAGCTTCATCTGAAGGAAATGTATTTCTAAGTACCTATCTCTGTTTACCTTAGGACAAATATCTAGCAGGCGTTTGTACTATGGTCACTTTCCACCAACTGACGTGTTCCTAATAATCTCTATGCTACCTTCTTATGCATATATATATATATATATATATATATATACATTCTACTATTCCGTTGAATAATCATAGATATTCTTACCACGTAAAGACTGACATTTTCATATTACACAATCTGCCTTTAGTACTCACTTGGTATAAAAAGAGCTCTTTTGGAGAACCCAGCAAATATGACTCAGAGTAGTATCAGATTTAAAATGTTAACTTGATTATATTTCACACTCTGGCTAAATTCTTCTCTCAGTGTTAAAAAGTCTTATGAACTTTTTCAGCAACTTCACCCTAAATGGTTTCTGATGTCAATAATTCATACTGTGCAATGCTTCTCATTTTTATATGATGCCCTGAAGTGTCTGCTTTAGAACATTTAATGAAAAGGTCATGAAAAATTTAAAAGTTCTTATTTTATGCAGTTAAGAGATCATAAATCATTCTTGCATTAAACCAAACTCTGTGCTCTGTTTTTTCCATCTTCAGTCAATGGCAAAGGATGAGGTGTGGCATAAAGTTCTGGGTTTCAGCGACTTCAGGGAATCTTCCCTTTGAAGGACAGCTCCTCCTTTCTCCAGCCATCTCTTCTTCACGGTGCCGCTATCTCATCCCAGATGCCCTTGGCAAGTGGTTCCGAGGCCTTTTCAAATTAGTGAAAGGAAGCCTGCTCCCTAGAAGGAAGGCAAATGCACTCGCAGGTGGCTCAGGTTATGAGAAAAATGCCTCTTGGAGTAGAGACAAAAACCTTCTTCTTTGTTATGTCTGCCAGTTAGCCTGAATTCTGCACTCAGGAAAAAAAAAAAAAAAAAAAAGCATATATTTCACTCTTTTTCCCCTGGCAGCCCCAAAGGTATTTGTGGACCATCAAGCCTTATCACAGTCACACATTCTCAAATTCTCTCACTCTTGGGAGAGTCTCTCAGAGGACAGAAAAATGGTTTTCTGAACATTTACAATCCTGATGATTTTCTATGAAGTACTTGATTTTGGAAAAAAAATCGTTTTAAAACTTATATGCATATACATGCATACATCTTGTTTTTACATACGTGAAGTAAAAAATAAGAGCCTCCCAAAAATTATCCCCTGACCCAGAACTACTATGACCAATCTGAGCCATTTGAGGAATATTCTTCTTGTCATTGGTCTGACTTGAAATGCAGATTTTAAGTGAATAATTATGTTCCTTTCAAATGATAAGCCATTTGAGTTTAATTTTTTTCAGAGCAAAATGTTTGGTGATATTTTCAAGTATTTTACCTACACATTTGAATATACATGGTATTGCTTAAAAAATGAAAGGTTTTAAAGTAATATACCACTATGATGTTAAAGTTATTTTTGGTCAGCCCTTTAAAGATGTGGCTTAACAGCAAAAAGAAATGTGGATAAGTTGAGGAAATGATTGAATCTCTTTTAGTTCAAAATAATTAATGATCTGTTTGAGGAGAAGAATGTTGCAGATTCATGGATTGATTGGGTGTTTTAGTATCTATCTGTTATTATAATACAACATAGAGAAATGATCAATTTAAAAGGAGGAGCACCCTCTCAGGAGCCAAGCTGAGCCCCAGACAGCTTCAGCAGCCTCAATGACCATGTCCTCACCCCTCCCCCACTGGCGTGAAAACCAGGCTGGGTCATGGACAGCTTTAGAGGCCCCAGTGACCGTGTCCAAATCCCCCACCCGCACCCTTGCAGGAGCCGAGGTAAACCCCAGACAGCTTCAGGAACCTCACTGAGCAGCCCCCACCACTTTCACATCATCATGGGAGCTAGGCTGAGACCCAAACAGCTTTGGGGGCTTCTGTAACCATGCCCCACCCTCCAGCACCCTTGTGGGAGCTGGACTGACCCCAGAAAACTTCAGAAGCATTGCTCACTACACCCTGCCCCCACACACCATCACGGGATCCACAATGAGCACCAGGAACCTTAGAGTCCTTGCCCCACCACTCCCACACTATTGCAGGACTGAGGTTCACCTCCAGGGAATCTCTGAATCTTGAAAAATGTGACAAAACAAAGGAGTAAAATACAATCTCAGACCTCGAGCCCAACCAGAACAAATCCAGGAGACATCAGCACATAAAAGCCTGGAAGACATATACCTGAAATTTCTGAAATGATAGCAACTGAAGTAAAGAAATAACTCCATCAGGCCATAGAAGACATCAGATCAGAAATAATTCTCACTTAAAAAAAGAAATGATAACCATAATGAAAAACTTGCTCAGCACATCAGAGGAAGAATCTCTTAAAAATAACAAGGGACCAGGAAATAACAATTCAACAGCTACAGGACGGTTCAAAGAAAAATAATGTTAGATGAATAGGTGTCAAAGAAACAGCAGGAATCAACACAAATGACATAAAAAGACTATTTGCAGAATTAATAGCAGAAAATTTCCCAAACATAGAAAAAGAATCTGACATACAGTTAAGTGAGGCATCTAGAACTCCAACTAACCATAACCAAAATAAATCTATACCTAGACATATAATAATAAAGATTCAGAAATTCAGTAAAGGACCAGAATATTAAAAGCTGTTAGAGAAAAGAAACAGATCACCTATAAAGGAAAGACCATCAGAATCACAGCAGATTTCTCAACACAAACCATCCAGTCAAGAAGAGCTTGGGATGAAGTATTTCAGGTCCTGAAAGAAAACAACCTCCAACTCAGAATGATGTAACTTGCAAAACTATCCTTTAAAATTAGTGGAGAAATAAAATATTTCCACGATAAAGAACAGCTGAAGAAATTTAGGAGTGCAAAACCAACTCTACAAAAAGCTCTAAAAGATATTCTTGAAAGAGATAAAACTGATCATAATTTGAGGAACAATACAAAGGAACCATCAAACATAGGAAGCAATTAAACAGAGGGGAAAAGGAGGAACCAACAGCAGGAAAATAACATCACAAAGATAAGTCAATACACAGCAGTTATAACCATTATAACCATCAGTGAAAAAGGTCTCAATTCACCAATCAAAAGAAGCAGACCGGCAGAGTGGATCAGCAAACAAAATCCAATAATATACTATATAGAAGAAACACTTTTAACTCAAAAGGAAATTAATGCACTGAAAATCAAAGGATGGAAAACAATGCTCCATGTGACAGGAATCCAGAAAAAAGCAGGGGTAGTTATTCTGTTTGGAGACAGTGTAAACTACAAAACAAGAATAATCAAAAGAGATAAAGAAGGTTACTACATACCTATTAGGGGAAAGCTGCAAGAGGAAAAGATAACAATTATAAATATATATGCATGAAACAGGAGCACCAAATTATATGAGACAAATTTTAACTGACATGAAAAATGAAATAAGCCATAACACAATCATAACAGGGAATTGTAACACCTCATTGTCACAAGGAGATCGATCAGCTAGACAAAAGATCAGCAAAAAAATAACAGAACTAAACCAAACTTTTGAACAAATGGACTTAGTAGTGCTGTACAGAGTGTTCCACCCAAGAATATCAGAATACACATTCTTCTAAGCTACACATAGGACAGTCTTTAAAATACACCATATGTGAGTGCATAGAAAATGCTTAAGTAAATGCAAAGGAATTGAAATTATCCCATGCATACTATTGGACTATAGTGCAATGAAATTGGAAAATAATGAGAAAAGAAATTGCAAAACTTTCATAAACACATGGAAATTAAATAACAGCCTCCTGAACAACTAGTAGGTCACACACATGAAATTAAGGAAGAAATTAAACATTTACAATCAAACAAAATAGCAGATTCATCTTACAGCAACCTCTGGGATGCAATAAAAACAGTCCTCAGATGAAAATTTATAGTGGTGAATTCCCACATCAGGAAAACAGAATGAGCACAAATAAACAATCTTATGCTGAACTTCAAGGTTCTAGAAAAAAAAGAGCAAGTCAAGCCCAAAGTCCAAAGAAGGCAGGAAATTATAAAGATCAGAGCAGAAATTAATGCAATGGAGATTAGGAAAACAATAAAAAAATTAATGAATCAAACAGTTTGTTCTTTGAAAGAATAAATAAAATTGATAAGCCCCTAGCCAAACATCAAAACAAGATAGAAAAAACTGAAATTCATTCAATAAGGAATGAAAAGGGTGAAATCACTACATATCCTATAGAAATTCAGAAGATCATCAATACCTACTTCAAAAATCTTTACTCACAAAGGATGGAAAACACAGAGGAAATGGACAGATTTCTAGATACATGTGAATTACCAAAGCTGAATGAAGAACACATAAAAACACTCACTAACTCAATATCAACCAGTGAAACTGAGAATGTATTTAAAAACTTACCAACAAAGAAAAGACCAGGTCCTGATGGATTCACAACACAATTCTACAAGAAATTTAGAGAAGATTTAATGCCAGTACTTCTAAAACTACTAATGAAGTTGAAAGGGAAGAATTCTCCCTAACTCATTCCTGGAAGCAAGTATTACGCTGATACCAAAACCAAAGAAAGATTCAACCAAAAAAGAGAACTACAGGCCAGTCTCCCTAATGAGCATACATGCAAAGATAGTCAATAAAATACTAGTAAACAGAATGTATCAAGAAGATTATACACCATGACCAAGTGAGATTCATCCCAGAAATGCAGGAATGGTTCAATATACACAAATCAATCAACATAATGTACCACATCAACAGAGCCAAAAACAAAAATCACATGATCATCTCAGTAGATGCAAAAAGCTTTTGATAAAGTCCATCACTTATTCATGATAAAAGCCATATAGAAAATAGGAATAGATGGTCTTTACCTCAACCTGATCAAAGCCATCTATGACAAACCAATAGCCAGCATCATACTAAATAAACAAAAACTGAAATCTTCCACTTTAAAATCAGGAACAAAACAAGGATGTCCACTGTCACCACTCCTATTCAATATATTTCTGCAAATATTAGCCAGAGCAATTAGACAAGAAAGAGAAATAAAAAGAATAAGGATAAGAGAAAGTTAAATTATCATTTTTCACAGATGACATGATACTCTATATAGAAGACCACAGACACGTGGCCAAAAGGCTCATAGATTTAATAATCAAATTCAGCGGGGTAGCTAGATACAAACTCAACAGTCAAAAATCTATAACATTCTTGCACACAAACATCAAACAGACTGAGAAAGAAATTAGGGAAACCACATCATTCATAATGGCATCTAAAAAAATGAAATACTTAGGAATCAATCAAACAAAGGAAGTAAAAGATCTATACAGTTAAAGTTACAGTACTTTCAAAAAAGAGATTGCAGTGGATTTCGGAAAATGGAGAGATATTCCTTGCTCATGGACAGGAAGAACCAACATTATGAAAATGGCCACACTCCCAAAATTGTTGTACAGAGTCAATGCAATTCCCATTAAAATTCCACTGGTATATGTCACAGATCTAGAGAAAACATTCCTATAAAGTGTATCTGGAACCAAAAAGGCCTAGAATAGCAAAATCAATCTTGGGCCACAAAGAAAAGGCAGGAGGCATCACAATCCCTGACTTGAAATTATATTACAAAGCTACTGTGATAAAAGCAGCATGGTACTGTAAAAAAAAAAAAACAGACCTGAAGATCTGGGACAGATTAGATGATGCAGACAACTAGAAAAACTAGAAACACACTCAACCACCTTATCTTTGACAAAGTGGCTAAACATGTTCACTGGAAGAAAGATAGCCTCTTTAATAAATGGTGCTGGAAAAACTGGCTCTCCACATGCCAAAGACTAAAACTAGATCCATGTCTATTACCATGCACTAAACTAAAGTCAAAATGGATCAAAGATCTAAATATTACAACAGAAACACTACAACTACTGGAAGAGAAAGTAGGTAAAAATCTTGAAGACATAAGGGTACACAAAGAGTTCATGAACAGAAACCAAACTGCATAGGAAATACTTCAAAGAATCAACAACTTGGATCTCATCTTATTGAAACATTTTTGCACATCAAAAGACATCACCATCAGAGTCAAAAGAAAACACATGACTTGGGAAAAAAATTTTATCCAATTGCCCCTCACCAAAGACTTCTATCTAGAACAGATAAAGAATTTTAAAAATCAGATCCCCAAAATTCAAAGACTCTATCCAAAATGCACATCTGAGATGAATACACATTTCTCAGATGAAAAAATACTAATGGCAAATAAATATATGAAAAAATGTTCGACATCATTGATCATTCAAGAAATGCAAATTAAAATAACACTGAGATTCCATCTCACCCCACAAAGAATGGCTATCATCAAGAAATCAACCAATAACAAATTCTGGAGAGGCTACAGGGGTAAGGGAACACTTCTCCACTGCTGGTGGAAGTGTAGATTGGTGAAACCACTGTGGAAATCACCGTGCAGATTCCTCACAAAGCTAGGATTAGAGGTCCCATTTCACGTAACTATTCCCCTTCTGGGTGTTTTCCCAGAATTAAAAACATCATACCACAGCAATATATGTGCACCCATGTTTATAGCAGCACAATTTGTCATAGCTAAATCTTGGAAACAACCCAAATGCCATCAACTGAGGGATGGATAAAAAAGATGTGGTATTTTTATACAATGGAATATTAGCAATAAAAAAGATAAACTCAAGGCTTTTACAGGTAAATGGATGCAACTAGAGACCACACTCATAAGTGAAATAAATCAGATCCACACGTGCAAACATATTGTCTCCTTAGTGTAAGAACCTGAAAGAGTAAATAAAATCCAAAATGTACAATAGATATTATGAAAGGGAAGGAAATTGCTCAAAAGAAGGAACAACTGGGATGAGGGAAAGAGAAAAAGAGTGAAGGGAGTAGCTAGCTAGAGAGGTAGGTAGGTAGGTAGATGGTAGATAGATAGCTAGGGTAATTGTACTGCTGATGTCTAATGGTTTATTGAAAGGAACAGTTAATACTTAATTTTTTTTACCAATTTGCATGCTCATGTCTGGTAATCTGAACAATTAATCTGAAGACAACAACAGGCAATGTAACAACCATTGTTGAATTTATGCCATATTGTTTGGTGAAGCTCTGTACGATTTCTAATGTTTTTTATCTTTCATTCTTACATCTAATAATCTGAGCAACTTCATTGAAGATAGCTATGCAATATTGTGTTGAAACCCTATATTATTTTTGTTGTTCTGCTTTTATCTATGTTTCTATGTTGTTGTTATTTTGTTATTGTTTTTTAGTTCTCTTTAAAATAAAATCATGAAAGGAAGGCGAGGTTTACTTGGGCTCAGTTTCAGAGGTTTCAGTCCGTGTTCACTTGGCCCTGCTGCTTTGCGCCTGTGACCGTGCAGGAAAGCAGTGGGTAGGAGCTCTGCCCTTCCTGAGGCAGCCAGGGAGCAAAGAGAGGACAGGAGGTGCCAGTTCGCCATATCCCCTTCACCGGCACGCTCACACACATATCCGTGACCTAACTCTTCTGTAGGCCCCACCTCCTAAAGGTTCCGCCGCTGCCCAGAGTTCCCCAAGCTGGTGACCAGGCCGTCAGCACGTGGCCTTTGAAGGACACTCACAGACCATAGCAGCAGCGTGGTAAGATCAAGTCTTTGGAGATTTTCTTTTCTTCAAACACTATAAATATTTTTAATAATGCATAATAATTTTTATGTTAACCAGTCTCATATAAGGAGATTTTCTATTTCTCTGAAAACTGTGATCTACTGTTTTGTCTGTCTGCTTGGTGATTTTGTGAAGAACTGAAAATGTTCTGTAATACTCTATTAATTAGCCTTCTCCTGATACGTATTTCATGCTAGGTTCTGCTCTTGCAGATTAATCTTCTTTAAGGAATTAAAGTAGATCTGGAACTTCACCAATGGATAGTCATTTGGGGGACTGAATTAAATAACACTGAATCACAAGGGAAAAAGATATTTTCTCTTAAATTTCCTTTCTGGTCTATAAATTAAGAGGAAAATAGTACCATATTGATGCTAGTGTGTCTTAAATACCTCCTTAACATTACCTAGTTCCCTAATAAGCAGAAATATCAGGTCCAGTCAGGCTTAGCTTTTACCCAGTCATTAGACTGAGATAGAATTATTTTATTTTCATTGCATTTACATTAACAATCTCTTTATGTTTGTGGCAGTTGATATTCATCTTCAGTTAAAGGTGGGAAAGAACACTTCTTTTAAACCAATTCATTTGGAGAAGAAAAAATTAAGTAACTTAAAGAAAGATTCTAAATAAATAAATGAAAAGTTGGCAATTGGGTATTAAATAGTATATGAATGAATATACTAAGTGAGATACAATGAAATACCAAGTAGGATGATATAGTTCCCCCACTTAGATATTCACTGTCTTTGGAAGTTTTTGTTTCTTTTGTTCATATCTGCATTCATATCTGCATTAATCAGTGAAATGGCCCTTTTATACCAACAGCAAGTCCCTGAGTAAGGACTGGGAAAAACTTGGTGCTGTTGGTCTTTCTTCAGTAGTTTCATCTGGCAGCCCTTCTTGATGAGAAGTGGGTGGTGGAAAACAGTCCTGTCTTTTCTCAACACTATCACTTACTCTGGCCACAGTGCTTTGCTTTGCATAACTGCACGCTGCATGTGCCTCTTCCCCTTACTGGTTTCTCATACAGCCATGTCCTTTGTCTTTGTTAAAGACACATTAGTTTTCATATCAGTAAAGTTGACATTCATCTACAAAAGAGCATGCCTTAGAAGAGCCAGATAGTGGAATGATTGACATTTGGAATACAAACAATCATGCAGCAACTTTAACATATTTGCTGTTAAATCAGATTCCTTGATTATGCCCAAGCAATACAAGTGGACTAAAAAAATAGGTAACTATGAAAAGACATCAAAATGAAGAAATTATGGGAGTTCCCAATAATCTAAATGTTCTATCAAGTGAGTTTTCTAATTATGTTTGCCATTCGTGATTGTGAATTAAAGAAAGTGCAACTAAGAGAGATGATTGATTTACCTACTCAGAATGCTACTACTTCAACTCAAACTGAAAATATACATATTCAAGTCAGCTCACCAGCACGTGCTTGGTGCACTAAATTCTATTAGGGAGCAGGAACAAAGATGGAACAAGTTGTGCTGGATAAGGAACACAAAAGTCCTTTACTGTCATCAGTGGATTATTAATTTTGAGAAAATCAGAATAAAGTACACTCACCATACAATTACACAAAAAAAATGACTACCTTTTTATTCAGAGAGCCCTTTAAAGGGCTTTGCATTTTTTAAGTAAGAGTCTTGGTAAATGCCAAATCTATGAAAGACTCTTCAAAGAAAATAGCTTTCAAAGTTCCTAATCTTACTGGACTTTAGGGAGGAGGGAAAGGAGCCATAGAGATGCCCTCCAAAATATAAAAATAAATAAAAAGTGGCGTAAGAATTAGGGGGTAGGTACAGGTATTGTCAAAATCCGTTTAGTATGTTTTCTTGATAAACTGAAACCTACCCTTACCTACTTATAAGAGTTAAACTTAATTGTCAATTTGATTGACTTGGGAGAGATGCCTAGGGGATTAGGAATACACACCTATGGGTATACCTTGGTGGATCACGAAGGTGCGACTCTGGATACTACATCCAGTCCTTGGCCACTTCTTCTCCAGCCCTGCCCCTGTTCTCTGTTTCCCGGATAACCACACACTAAGCACCTTGGTTCCACCATACCCTTCTATCATGATATTTCTGCCTTGGATCCAGGTGATGATGAACTGAAACTGTGAGCCAAATAAACCATTTTTTCCTTTAACTTATGGATGCCAGATATTTGGCCCCAGCAATGGTAAAGCTAACCAATACAGAAAATTGTTATCAGAGAAGTGGGGTTGTTGCTATGAGTATACATGATTGTATAATTCAGAAGCCTTGGGAAGCCTTGGTTTGTGGGAGAAGCTTGGAAAGGTTTGGAGGTGTGGTCTAGAGAAGCCCTCAACTGCCGTAAGTAGAGCCTGATGTGTGGTTCCGGTCAGAGCTCAGAAGACTAGAATCCTGATGGAATGCAGACAGTAAAGGCCAAGCTCAAGAGGTTTCAGATAGAAGCAGGACTTTTATTAGGATCTGGATTAGAGATCATTTGTGTTAATGATGTCAAAGAATTTGTCTACATTTTATCCATGCCTTAAAGTTTTGAATAAAGCTGATCTTAAAAATCAAAGGACTAATTAATCCAGCAAAGGAAATTTCAAGACAGCCCAACGTTCGGACTATAGGATAGGTACTGCTGGATACTTTCAGCCAGATTTATGTTGAGAATTGGGAGCAAAAAGAAGAGCAGAAAAATTTGAAAAACTTACATTAGCCAGTAAAAAAAAAAAAAATGGTGATAAATTTGGTGACAAAGGAAGAGTGGCTGCTGAAGATATTAGCACCATTAAAAAGAACCCAGAAGAAGAGCAAAGACACTTTGAGAACATCTCAAAAATCAGCAAGACCTCACCCACTGCAAACTCAGATGTGCAAAAATATAAACCTTTAGTTGGAGAACAGAGCCCCTAGAACCCCCAATCAGAAAAGGCTATCTAGGCAATTCTCTAGGATTCATTTCACATGTCAACCAGTCTCAGAGACTGCAATAGCCAATGGTCCATGGGGGCCTGGATACTGATCTTGGCATCATCCATGTGATGCTGGCTGTTTAGAAATGCAGAATGTAAGTTGTTGAGTCATGGAAACTTCCACCCAGATTTCAAAGGAGGGCCTGGGAGACAATGTGTCCTGAGAAGTAGGTGTATGAAACTGCAAGAATAAAGCTAAAGGTAAAGTGGAGACTCCAGGAAATTGGAGATGCCAGGAATATAGAACATCTGCCAAGGAATAATTCAGGCAACAGTATAGCCAGTCCAAAAGAATGGCTGTGTGGGCTACAACTATGAAGGCCATAGGGGTATGGCCACCCATGTCCCTTGGAACTCACATCTTACCATGAATGCTGGATGCTAGACATGAAGTTTAGGGTTTAAACATTTGCCACGCTGAGTTTTGTTCCTATTCTTTCCTATCCCATATTCCTCCCTTCGGGAATGGGAATTTTTACCCTGTACTATTGTGTATTGGTATTATGGTATTATGTATATTGGTATTATGTAACTTGCTTTTTGAATTTCTAGGGATTGACAGCTAAGATTTTGTGACCTGAGAGGAGACTTTGACTTGGACTTTTGAGCAATGTTGAAACTGCTGAGACTTTGTGGAAGAAATTATTGTGTTTTCAGATAGTTACATCTTAAGGTTTGGCAGAAATATGAACTTGTTATTGTCTTTTTCATATATATTGGCAATACATAATAGTTACATTCACAGCGGTTATATAATACATAATAGTTACATTCATCTTGGGGAACGGGTGCATATACCCAGTGCATCTTGATCATCTGTGTTACCTATCCACCCTCTCCTCTCCATTGTTCCCAACCTCCCCTTTTCACCTCTATAGTATCTACCTCCCTATTTCCTCCCACCTATCCTTTATTTTTCTCTTTATTTATATTTTGGTTTTCCATATTAGAGAAACCAAGCTGTGTTTAACATTGAGTTTCTGATTTATTTCACATAATATTATGGTCTTAGGATTCAGCCGTTTTCCCACAAAGTACTGAAATTAATCCCTCTTTATGGTTGAGTATCACTCCATTGTGTACATAAACCACATTTTCATTATCCACTCATCTCTTGATAGGCATATAGGCCATGTCCATAATTTAACTATTGTGAATTGTTCCGCTATAAACATGGAAATGCATGTGTAACAATATTATGATAACTTAAACTCTTTTGGGAAGATACCCATGAGAGGTATAATTGGGCCAAATGGAATTTCTGTTATAGTTGTTTGAGGAATCTCCATACTAATTTCCATAGCAGCTGTGCTAATTTATATTCCCACCAACAATATACAAAGTTTTCCTTTTCCCCCTATTATCTCACCAGCATTTTTTTAATCCTTTCTGGAGTAAGATGGAATCCCAATATTATTTTGATCTGCTTTCTCTAATGGTCAAAGATGCTGAACATGTTTTCAAGTATTTATTGACCATTCGAGCTTCTTCTTTTGAAAAGTGTCTATTTCATTGCCTGTTTTGTGATTAAACTTTGCATTGGGGGGATCTAAATTTTTGAGACACATATATTCTAGATAGTAGTTCACTTTCTGAGGAGTAGCTGCCAAAATTTTTTCCCCATTCTGTAGGTTTTCTTTTTACTCTTGTTTCATTTGCTGTGCCAAAGGCTTTAATTTTATACAATTATTCTTGGTATTATATCTTATACAAGTAGGGTTCTGTTCAGTCGATCTTTGCCTATCCCTATACCTTCAGGAATTGTATCAATTTTATCTTCCAGAAAATTTAATGTCTCCATTCTTATATTTAGGTCTTTGATCAACTTTTTTTTACTTTAGTACATGGTGAGAGATATAGATCTAGATGCATTCTTCTGAATGCAAATATCAAGTTTCTCCAGCACCATTTATTAAAGAAATTATCTTTTATCCAGTTTACATTATTGCTACCTTTGTCAAAAATCATATGACTAAAGATATTTGGAGTTGTTTCTGCATCCTGTATTTTATTCCATTGGTCAACATGTCTGTTTTTGTGTCAGTATCATGCTGCTTGTATTACTATTGTTTTGTAGTATAATTTGAAATCTGAGATTGTATGCCTCCTGGTTTGCTCTTGTTGCTCAGGATTGCTTTGGCTATTCTAGGTTTCATCTGGTTCCTCATAAATTTTAGAATTGTGTTTTCCAGTTCTAGAAAAAACACTGCTGGTATTTCAATTGGGGTTGCATTAAATCCATGTGTCATTTTTGGTAATATGATCATTTTGAAAATATTACTTGTGCCTATCTAAGGACAGGGAAAGTGTAAAGCACACTCTGGGTGTGTCTGAGTGGATCATGGAACTATGAACTTGGGTAGTATATCTAGCCCCTGAGTCCTTCGTCTCTGGCCCTGATCCCCTGCTCTACTTTCCAGCCATCTTTACCTGGGCAGCTTTGCTCCACTGCACCCTTCTGCCATGAAATTTCTGCTTTGGACTCAGCCAGCCATGGACTGAAACTTCTGAAACTATAAGCTGAATAAACCATTTCCAACTTTAAACTGCGAGTGCTAGGTATTTTGTCTAAGCAACAGGAAAGCTGACTGATGCACTACTCTAAAATAATATATGATAATGGATCTTTTTAGATATTACATATATAATTTTACCTTAGAATTTATTTATTTAAAACTCATCCACCCCCTCATCTTGCATACTCTTAGGTTTTTGCCACTGGTAGTATTTAGTTTACGTTGCTGCTCTAGCAAAGGGAAAGACAAAGCTAGGGTTAAAGAAGTTTGGCAGTAGGATCCTAGAAAGAAAATTCAACACCCCACACATTCTGATTCCTGCAAAAGGTAGAGAAAGGGCACTCTGTGCATTGTAACCATAATATAACCTATGAAGATTTCACAACAAAGTAGACATGCTTTGATGAATAAATGACTCTTCACTTTTATAAACATCTAATAGAGTTTTAAAAAAATTAGTCATACATTTGTCTGACAGCATGTAAATGGAACACATCCAACAAAAGATTTATTCTTTTAAAAAGATTAAGAGTATTTTACAAATTAATAATTCTTTAAATTTGAAATTTGGAAGTAGCCTTAATGGAAATCCCATTTTTTTCAATTAGCAAATAGAAAAATGAAACCCAGACAGATGGGCCTGACCCTAGTAACCAGTAAACCAGAGCTAGATATCAAGACTTCTTCACAAGCTTTCAAAATATTGCTCTTTCAACTGTAAAATTATCCTCTCCCTTCCTTTGAAGAATCCCTTTTCAGGATCTGCTTGGGGTCTATAGGATACCACTAGTTACTTTGAAAAGAACCTCAAAAATAAATTTGGAGATTATTTAAAGAATATAAAAATAGAAAGTTAGTATAAGTAACAAGAAGATTATAACCATAAAATTTACTGAAAATAGTATGTGCACTTTTAATGCATTAACAAATAGGCCTATTTTAATGTGTTGGAAGTGGGTGAGAAAACAGCAGACAGTGCCCCAAGAGCTTGAAAAATACAGAATCAAGCAGCCACCCAGGAAATCTGCATATTGCGCTTCTCTTTTCACCCTTCACATATGAAGCAGGAACTTGCTTCCCTCCTACTCTAACTAGTATCCTTGAAAGCAGAGTCTCTAGAACTGTGTAGAAAGATCTGAAGGTAACCTTTTTGGAGAGACTGGGTAAGAAATTTGTCTTACAACTAAGATTGGTGGCACAATGCTTGTATTTAGATAGTGTGTTCATTTTGAGTGGTCTGGAGGAAGGAATTGATGATGATTATAGGTGGACTTGAGCGTCCTTAATTCCTCTCCAAGCTAGCTTGGTGTTTCTATTAGTGCTTAACTTTCCAAACAGCCTTCTGACCAAATATAGGATTGATTTACCAGCCACAGCACCATGGTGAACATGTCTTTCTCCCGGGTCTTATTTACTGATCCTTCTGTCCTATTGGAAAAGGTGATGCTCTTTGTCATGATTTGCTCTAGTACCCTTTGGTCATCAGTCTTATATCTTGACCTCCAGATCTCTAGAAAAACAAACAAAAATATTACTGGTATAACCACACCCCAACTATGATTTCAGAAGGGAGTGGATTAATGCCAAAATCCCTGAAGCCATCAGTTTGTCTGCCAACACTTGCTGAGGGTCTTTTTTTTTTTTTTTTGAGACAGGGTCTCACCATGTAGTTCAGGCCGGCCTTGAACTCTCTTATGTAGCCCAGATTGACCTTAAACTCACAGCAATCCTACTGCCTCAGCCTCCCTCCAAGGCTGGGATTCCAGGCATGCACCAACACTTCCAGCCCTGAGGATCATTTTTTTTCTTTAAAGTAAAACCACAAAAACATATTAACAAACAGACACAAAGTAGCATAAGAAATAGTACAATCAAAACTGATTTACAGACAATGTGACATGGACTCAACAATGGTTGTTGCTTTACCTATTGATGTCTTCGAAGTGTATATTCATGAACACAGACACAGACATGCGAAATTGGTCAAACAATTAATCATCTCAACAACAGAAAAAAAAAAAAAAAAGAAAGAACCCGAAAAGCATTAACAAAGAGGCACAAAGTAGTACAATAACAGTAAGATCAGAATTGAGTTATAGACAAAGCATCAGAAAACCAACAGTAGCTGCTGCTTTGCATATTGATATCTTCAAAGTGTATGCTCAGGATAACACATGCAGACATACAAGATTGATTGAATAACCCGTCATCAACTATTCCTTAGCATTAAGTGACATAATACAATAGTAGAACCATGTTAGCCCTCCTGCACATATGTATATACATATATACATACATACATTTTTGCCTCTTTCTTTTCTCCTTTCCCTCGTCCCATCTGTTCTTTGCTTTTGAACAGATTTCCTTCATGTCTCTTAGTTTATATTCCCACCCTCAGATTCTTACATCAGTGATACAATACGTTGCCTGCTCATGTACCGCTGATTTATTTCACTTATGAGTATGGACTCCAGTTTTGACCACTTGCCTACAAAGTTCCCAAAACTGTCTTTCTTTATAGCTGAATAATATTCCATTATATAAAAATGCCACAGTTTTTTAATCCAGTCTTCTGTGGATGGACACTTGCGTTGCTTCCACATTTTAGCTATTACAGATTGTGCTGCTATAAACATGGGTGCACATATATCAGAGTGGTATGATGTTTTCAGATCTTCTGGGAAAATACCCAGAAGGGGAATAGCTGCTTTGAATGGAACCTCTAGACCTAGTTTGCTAAGAAATCTACAAACTGCTCTCCATAGTGGTTGCACCAGTCTGCATTCCCACCAGCAGTGTAATAGAGTCCCTATTTCTCCACAGCCTCGCCAGCATTTCTTATTGGATGATTTTTTCATACTGGCCAGTCTTACTGGGGTGAGATTAAATTTCACTGTTGTTTTTATTTGCATTTCTCGAATGACTAAGGATGTGGAACATTTTCTCATTTATTTATTTGCCATTTGTATTTCTTTATCCGAGAAGTGTATATTCATCTCAGATGCCCATTTCTGGATTGGGTCTTTGAATTTGGACAGGTACATGTTTTTTAATTCTTTGTATGTTCTATATAGAAGACCTTTGTCTGAGGGACATCCAGCTAGGGTTTTTTCCCAATTTGTGGGTTTTCTTTTTACTTTGCTGGTGATTTCTTTAGATATACAAAAACTTTTTGGAAGGATGAGGTCCCAATTATTGATTCTTTGAAGTGTTTCCCTTGCAGTTTCATTTTTGTTCATGAACTCTCTGCCTACTCCTATGTCTTCAAGATTTTTACCTACTTTCTCTTCCAATAGATTTAGTTTCTGTTTTAATGTTGAGGTCTGTGATCCATTTTGACCTGAGTTTGGTGCATGGTGATAGACTGGGGTCTATGTTTAGTTTTCGGCAAGAGGCAAGCCAGTTTTTCCAGCACCATTTATTAAACAGGCCTTCTTTTTTCCAATGACTTTGGTTGGCTTCTTTGTCAAATATTAAGTAGCTGAGTGGGTTTTTCGTTATGGTTGCATCTTCCAGTCTGTTCCATTGATCCTCAGGTCTGTTTTTTAGCCAGTACCAGGTTGATTTTATTACAGTAGCTTTGTAGTAAATTTCAGGTCAGGGATTGTGATTCCACCTGACTTGTCCTTATTGCCCAGGATTGCTTTTGCTATTCTGGGTCTCTTCTGGTTCCAGATGAACTTGAGGCATATTTTCTCTAGATCTGTGAGGTATGTTAATGGTAGTTTTGATGGGAATTGCATTGAATCTGTACAACAGTCTTGGTAGTATGGCCATTTTTACAATGTTAGTTCTTCCTAACCATGAGCATGGTATGTTTTTCCATTTATTGAAATCCTCTTCAATCTCCTTTTTCAGAGTCTTGTAGTTTTCACTGAATAAATCTTTCACATTCTTTGTTAGATTGATTCTTAAGTATTTCAATTTCTTGGTTGCTATAATAAAGGGTATGGTTTCCTCAATTTCTCTCTCAGTCTGTTTGTTGTTCGTGTACAGGAATGCTATTGATTTTTGGGTGTTGACTTTGTATCAGGCTATGCTGCCGAATTTGTCAATTAATTCCAGGAGTTTTCTTGTGGAGTTTTTGGGGTCCTCCATGTATACTATCATGTCGTCTGCAAATAGTGATAGTTTGACTTCTTCCTTTCCTATCCTTATTCCTTTTATTTCTCTCTCCTGTCTGATTGCTCTGGCTAGTGCTTCCAGAACTATGTTGAATAGGAGTGGTGACAATGGACATCCTT
>PVLD010028539.1:5265-19384 GCA_004027595.1 Dinomys branickii
AAAAGAATGGAGACATATGAACCAGAAAAGTCATAAACAATACAGAAAATACAAAGTTATACAGAATATAGGAGGGAATTAGCACTGGATGTTGTATTACATAGTTATCTTCACATTAGTTAACACAAAAACATTAAAGGAAATACCAAATTATAGAGAAGATAGTAGGGAATTTGCACTGGATGCTGTATAATATAAAATTATCTTCACTTCTGTTAATGCAAGAACGATTGAGGAAATACAGAATTATAGAGAACATAGAAGGGAATTAGCTCTGGATGCTGTCCTACATAGTGTTACCTTCACCTTTGTTACTCACTAGCATTTGTTGCTGTGGTATAATCTGAACTTTTTCAAGATAGGAAAAATTGCCTTTTGGAGACTGCAGTACCCACTGTAGTTTGCAGCAACATAGGACTGTTTATTCTTTAGAGCCAATGTTTACCTGTATTCTGGGACTTTTCTTCACCAGCATCCTCAGTAATTACTTCACCTTTCACAGGTTGGCTGTGTCCTTCTCTCTTTTGGCTTTCTCCTTTGCATTGGTGAGTTACCTCCTCAAGTAGACTCTTGGCACGATGCAGGTGAGGTAACTATGTTGAGAGTGTACATATTTCATGTGTTTTCCTTCCTGACACTTGAGTGATAAGATGGCTAGATAATTTTAAGGCAGTAATCATTTTTATTTGGAGATATAGGAGCATAGTTTTATTGTCTTGTAAATTCTACTGCTCCAATAAAACCCCTGAAAACCATTTTTCTGGAAAGTGCTTATTAGTTTTCTCTTTCATTTTTGAAAATATTTAAAATCTTTTCTTTCCAGCCAATGTTCTAAAATTTGACAATGATGCATTTTTGTGTGTCATTCTTTTTAAGAATAAACCTTGTTTTTCTTTTATACATGCAGAACGTCACTTTATGTCCTAATGATCAGGAGCTCTTAGCTCCTGAGAATATTTTCTGGTACTATGGATGATCAAATCTAGAGCCTTGCACACATCAGGCAAGCATTTTATACAGCAGTGCAGCTCATGACCATCACAAATATATATAAAATGTACTGATACATAATATACAAAGAACTGCATCATTGAAAATATGTCCTTAGATAAATTTTGGCAGATATGTTGAAATCTCCATCACAATAACATTTTCATTGCTACCAATTGTTTCTTTGTCTCCTTTGTGGTCCACATCTCCACCCCTCAGGCAAGTGCTTCTCTACTTTCTGTCAGTGTAGATTATTCTGCATCAAATCTAGATTGATATGAACTATGGGTCTTTTAGCTTTATCATATATTAAAAATGTTTTGGTTACAACATTCACATTCTACTATAATTTTTGAACTAGTCTGTCATTTTGCACCACACAGACACACACACACACACACACACACACACACACACACACACAAGGACTTTTGGAATGTTGCGAAAATTAAATCAAATATACAGATTAATCTGGAAAAATAGACATTCTAATATTGTCTTCATCAATATGTAGGTATGACATAGCTCTCCATTTATTTAGTCTTTAAATTTTCTTACTCTGTTTTACAGTTTTCAATTGACAGATTTCATCAAAGTTATATGTAAATATTTTAAGGCTTTGGATGTATTGGAAATGGAGGTATACTTTTTAATTTCATTTTTTTCCATTCTTTATTACTAGTATATAGAAATACTACTCTATTTTAATATATTGACCTTGCACATGCCTTCCTAAATTCATTCACTATAGGAGCTTTGTCCCCTGGATTCCTTGTGATTTTCCAGCACACAATTACATAGTCTGCAAAAAGAGTTTTATTTCTTCCTTTCCACTCTGTGTGCTTTTAATCTCTTCCTGTTTGTCCACTCTTCCTCCTCCTATTTTCTTCCTCCTCATCTTCCTCTTCTTCATTTTCCTCCTCTTCCTTCTGCTGGTCTTACTGCATTGCCTAAAACCTCCAATTGTAGTAAGAGTGGGAATCTCTGTGTTAGTTGTAGAAGAGAAACATTCAGTCTTTGACCACTCAGATATTATCTGTGGGCTTTTTGTAAATGCCTGTATTAGGCAGCTTTCTGTTGCTATGACAAAATGCCCAAGATAAATAACTTAAAAAGAGGAAAGATTTATTTGAGCTTACAGTTTCAGAGGTGTCAGACCACAGTTACTTGTTCTCATTGCTTTGGGCCTGTGATGAGGCAGAACATCCTAGTAGGGAATGTGTGGTGGAGCAAAACTCTTCACATGATGTCAGCTGGGAAGAAGGAAGAGAGACAGGAAGGGGCCAGGGCTCCAATATTCCCTTCCAGGGCACTTCCTCCAATCAGCCTCTAGCTCCTACAGTTTCCATCAGTTTGCAATAGTCCCATCAGTTGAAGACCAGGCCTAAAACACATGAGTTGTGTGGGACAGTTAAGATCCAAACTGTAACAGAGCCCTTGAACCAGCTGAAGGTGTTTCCTGTCTCCTTTTCTTTAAATCCTAGTTTGCTGAGAGATTTTAAATATGGATAGATTTTTTTAATGTTTGCTTCATCCCATTGATATAATGATGTGGATTTTCTCATTATGTGGTGAATTACATTAATTGATTTTTGAATGTGAAATTTATATTTCTAGAATAAATCTTACTTGGTTGTGATATGTGGTCTTTTTGTGTATTACTGGATTTAATTTGCATAATATATAAATATATAAATATAAATATAAATATATATAGTTGTCACATAATGAGGGATAAAATCTATAGGTATTTTTTGTAATGGCTGTCTAGGTTTAGTATCAGAGAAATATCGTTCTTAAAACTGAATTTTCCAGGAAGATGGTGACTGGGTAAGTAGCACAGCAAGGTCCTCCCAGAAGATTAGCACCCAGACACTGGAATATAGCAACGTGAGAAAGACAAGAAGGCGAGAAATGGGTCCCCTGGACCCAGGAAAGATCTGAAATGAGAAATGAAGCCCTCGCAAAGAGCAAACAAGACCTCTGCTAGAGAAAAAGCTTGGAGGGCTGCCATGGCACAATTAGAGGAAGAGGAGGCAGAGAAGGAGGGGGTCACTGCTCCATACACACCCTCGGCCCGCTCTCTCATTCTGGCACTCGCAGCTTCAGCTTCGGATGCCTGTGCTCCCAGAAGCCTCCTGATTCAGACAGGAGAGAGTGGAGTTCTGAGAGCTGGTCCAAAATTGGAGAGGAGAAAGTGCAGCCTGGAAAAGAAACTGTGGAGGCCAGGAGGTATGGTGAATCCAGTGTGAGGATGAGAAGTTACAATAACCACTAAAATGGAATCCCCACTCTGCAGCAACCTTTCTTATCAGTGCTTGGAGGCAAGGCGGAGTCAAAGCAATCTGTATACAGCCCACCACACCCAGCTCTATGCCTGCCCTGAGGCTGTGGCCTCCTACCTCTCCACTCTGTGAGCAAGTACCAGCAGAGAACAGCCGAGAGCAGCGGTAGCAACCCCAGGGCCATGGCAACTCCCAGGGATCCAGCCTAAGAACAAATGGGAACTGGAGCACAACAGAAAGAGAGAGCTGCAGGTGGAGGTGGACCACACGGCCCCACGCCCTTCTCACTCCAACACCAAGCAGGAAGCATGAGCTGGGTTGCCAGGCTTCCGCTCCCACCCTGAGCTCCCTCTCAGCACCTTGAGTCTTGGTAGCACGAGCACTCAACATGTGTTCCTGACAGCAACGGGCTGAGTCCACGGGCTTCAGAACTCACCCTAAACTACTAACACGAGCACCAAGAGGAACTTCATACTGCTTGCGTCCATGAACCTTATATGAACCCATAGCAATAAATTACATGAAAAGCAGCAGTCCTGGAGTCTGAGAGACAGCAACATACTCTACACAGCAGACCCGAGAAAACCCTCCAATTCTCTCCTAGAACTCATAACTAAACTTAGTACACACCCTGGACTACCACAGTGAGCACGGGTAGGGGAGACCTCATGCCGTTTGTGCCCAGCATCGTAAGTGCTCCCAATGCCCAGCTGCAAGGGGCAGGGAGCGGCAACACTGGAGATTGAGAGGTGGGAGAAGGCAAAGACCTGAAACCAGGGTGCAGACCCGGTTCTCTAGCTGGGTGGGGACAGCCTCCAAAGAGTCATAGGCGGCCTGCTGGGTGACACAAGAGGCCTATGAGAGGACCCTGGAGGGCCTCGATGGGTAGCTCAGCAGCCTGAGGGGGAAGGGTGGTCCCTCCAGGCTACATGAGAACGCTGAAGACCTGCACCGGGCCTCCAGCAGCATGGCATTGGGGTGGAGCCCGGTGGTCTGTGGGGGTGACCCTGTGGATTGGACTGGGCCACTGGAAACACCTTGAGGAGGTGGAGCCCGGCAGTCTGCTGGGGTGCTCCCAAGGACTCATGCGGGCCTCTGTAAGCGCTGTACTGAGGCAGAGCCTGGTGGTTCGCTGTGTAACCCTGCCTACTCAACTGGACCCCCAATGGCCTCGAGAGCTTATCAGTGGAGGCTTGCCCATAGTGAACCAGGTTCCCTGCCTATCTACCATCTTTGAGGATGGGTGCTTTTCCACTTCCTGCCATAGCAATTTGTGTACACCCATGTTATTTACAGCATAATTTGAAGCAGCCATGTCTCTTCCCAGTGTGAAAGCCTGAGAGAGTAAATAAACCAAAAAATACAGTTAATTACCAGATGGAAGAGGACTCATAGGGTGGTAGAGCAATGGAGATGAGGGGGGAGAAAATTGATTAATCAAACGAGCCATCATCTGTATAACTGAGTAACAAAGACAAACATAACATTATGTAACACAGCACCCAGTGCTAATTCCCTACTATCTTCTCCATAATTTTGTATTTTCTGTATTGTTTTTGTGTTATTCTGGTTTATATGTCTCCATTCTTTTGTCCTTAACATAAAATAAAAAACCCCTGAATTTTAAGAAATACTTTCTCATCTCTTACAAAGTTTGTATTGAATTAGTAGTACTTCTTCCTTATGTGTTTCATTGAATTCAATAATTAAGCCATCTGATCTTAGGGTTGGATTTCCTTAATTATGAATTAAATACCTATAGTACATTGCTATCTATGTTATCCTTTTTTGTGTATTAGTTTTAATATTGATGTCTTTCAATATACTTGACCATTTTATTTAAACTACCAAATTTGTTGGTGTAGAGTTGTTCAGAGTATTCCCTTATCTTTTTGAATGATCTTTGGATCTATACTGATGATCTTTCAATTTTTTTTTTTTTGTCTTTTTGAGACAGGGTCTCACTATGCAGTTCAGGCTGGCCCTGAACTCACTTCGTAGCCCAGGGTGGTCTTAAATTTGCAAAGATCTTTAGTGCTAGGATTACAGGCATACACCACCATGCCTGGCTCCTGACGATTTTTCAATAGTAATTTTGGTAATTTATGTTTCCTCTTCCATCAATTTTATTAAGCATTTCAAAGAATTAGCTTTTGGTTTCATTGATTTTTCTCTGTTTTCAATTTCATTGTTCTATACTATAATCTTTACTTTGTGTCTAATTCGCTCTTTTTTGCTGAATCCTTGAGAGACAACAAAGATCATTATATTGGTACTTTCTTTTGGTCCTAATTTAAACTCATTAGGGGACCAAGGATGTAGCTCAGCAGCATAAGCGCTTGCCTAGCTAAGCCTGAGGTCATGAGTTTGATTCCTGGTATTCCAAATAAATAAATAAATAAACTCATTATTTTTTCTAACCACTACTTCAGCTGTTTCCATAATTTTTTTCTCTTTTCTTTGTCTACATAAATTTTATATGTTGCATTTTCTTATAGTTCAGTTATTTTCTATTTTCTTTTTAATTTGATTTTTCTTTGACCTAATTTTAAAAATAAAGTTCCTTAATTTTAAGCTGTTTCAAGGCTTTCTTGATGCTTTATTGTTCCCTATTTATATTCAGTATTATTCAGATCAGAGACAATGCTTTGTAAGTTTTATTCCTTTAAAATAGATTGAGACTCATTTCATGGCCTACCACATAGTTTATCTTTGTAAATGTTCCATCTGTATTTGGAAAGAATGTTTATCTTATAACAGTGGGGGGTAGAGAGTTCTATGAACATCAGTTAGGATTATTGATAACACCAAATCTTTCATATCTTTTTTTTTTTAAAAACCAAGGCCTATAGTATTTTATTACAGTAAACAAAGACAAATGCTTTTACAGTGTTATTTTCCAAGTCATGTTTCATGAGTGGTCAAAGCAATTCAGAATCAGAACATAACTCACAATAGGATGCTTTAAACAATTCGTTCACTTAACTGCCTTTATTTTGATACATCCTGTGGGATTTAGAACATCTTCAACCCAATGTAACTATTTCGTAAATATTTGACCATTTGGGTATACACCTGCACAACACCTCACATCTTTCAGCAAGGAAAACACCTTGTGTAAAGACCTGACACAACTAACAAGTTAGAATGAGAATCTGCTCCAAATATTTATTTCTCTGAGGTAAAGGCATCACACACCTATTTTAAGAAAAGTATCCTTACAATTCAGGATACTTTTAAAACTTTTAAGCAGAGTCTAAAACACTTAGCCACTAATTATTTGCTAAATGGAAGGGCTTGTGCCACAAAAGCATAGGGAACAGGTGCCAGCGACGCAGGCTCCTTGCCACTGGTTCTCACAAAGTGCACTTCTCTGACCCGTGGTGCTTCCACTGAAACCAAATAGCATCTCTTTGGATTCCTTCTTTTGCTAATCATTTTCCTTGACCCATTTTAGGCACTCTTTGAGTGCTCAATATGCATATAAATTTTCTTGACAAATATCTTGCCTTTAATTTGCTTGTTTACAATAAGACCAGTAGCATGCTAAGTAACACTGCAGACTCTTCAAATTTTGCCATGGTAACACTTTTGTGGTTCCTTTTTGAACAGTACTCATTCCCTTGATACCTACTGTATCACCCTTTTTGTGAATTCCTGCATATGTGGCCTAAGGAACAAACCCGTATTTTCTAAAAGGCCTATGTGACATACACGTTTCCTCTCCTCCTTCCCTTTGTGTCTGTCTTTTTATAAATTACTGGAAGCTGGTAATTCCAGCTAAAAGCTAAAATCTTCCACATCTTCACTGAGTTTTTTCTTATTTTAATGAACTATCAATTACTGGGAAAATTCTGTTAAAAAATCCAATAATGATTATGGACATGCCCCACCCTCATTAGTTCTCATACTTTTGTTCAAATACTTCTAAAATCTATTATTATTCACACATAGTATAATTGATGCAGCTTCTGGATTTATTCTTTTGTTGTTGTGAAACATCTGTTTTCAGGAATTTTAAGGTCTAGTCCTTGTCTTGATGTTTACATTTGGAAAGTTGTATATATTTGTATAATTCTAGTATTACCAAGTTCTGCTCCAACATTTGGCTTCCATTGCTTGTAGACTATATTTTGCAGGACTGAGAGAACTATATGCTCAAAGGTACATTTCTTACCCCAACAAGAGTGTTGTGCTATACCAGGACCAGTGTAATATCTGATAAGGCTTGTGGCAACAGCAGGAAGGGAGGAAGTGGGAATTACCACGGATTTTATGCTACGTTTTGACTCTTAATTTGTGAAGTGTAAGGGGATGAAATACAGTCTTTATATTCTTTGGTTCTGGGCTTAATTCCTGTCTTTGCCACTTATTAACTGTGTAGTCTTGGGCAAGGTATTTAACTTCTGTTTCATCATATATAAACTATGGATATGTAATAGTACAAGCTTTGTGTTTTTAAAAAGGTGAAATTTTACACATGTATCCTTATATACACATCCAAACACTCAAATATAGTGCTTAGCAAAGTATAAGTGCGCAATAAATATATTTTATATAATATGTGTTTTTTATATTGAAGAGAAAAAACAGTAACAAAATAATGCAGACAAAAACAAAACAATAAAAAGAGGATTTCAAAACAAGATGATAGGCATTAACAATGGTTGTTATATTACATATTCATATCCTCAGTGAAGTTGCTCAGTATAATATGTATTATATTTTGTTATATCACACTTTTTAAATATAGTCTAGTCTCAATTTTCCTGTTGGTTTCAGTTTTGAGCTTCCTTTCATATTTGATGTTTTCTTTTCCTTATTTGTCCTAGTTCTTTCTGACGCCACTTCCTTTCTTAGTTCCTAACTTTTGGGGTCCCACTCCTTACAAAATTAGACGTAATAACCTCAAGAACTGGAGACTGTACAACTAAGATAGTTTCTGCGTGCTCCATTGATTCTTTTGTCACTCCCCATCAACCTCCAGAATACGATCAGGACTTGAATTTTTCCTCTGGAAAGCAACTGGTGTTACCAGGTTTCCAGTTATTTGCAATGTGAATATAAATAACTAGCTTTTGTGTATCTAGTTCATAAGCACATCCTGTGTGTACTTGTGATGAAAGAGCAACACTTTGCAGAAAAAGTGCCCCATGAACATTTTTAGCAAAAATCATCAGGAGAGTTTTATATAGTCCATTAGAACAGACTTTGGAAAACTCAATCCAGCACGTCCCTTTCCACCTTGGGAAGCATTCTCTTCAGAATTCCCAAATAGATGGTGTTTGAAGCTTCTGACTCCAAAGCATGATGTGAAAGATCGTGGGTTCAGCTACTGGTTAGTCTAGCTGCTTATTCTTTGAGCTTTTTCTTAACCTTTGATTTCCTTGGTTTGTAAATTCTATGTGGTCATTATCTGCTCTCATGGCTCCCTCTTTAGAAAATCCTTCTCCTAAACCCATGTCCACATAGACTCCCTTATTACAGGCTTTCATAAATGTCGTCACAGTTTCGCCTTTTCACGTAAGTATACATTCATCAATACCAGTTCCTACACCACACTGTAGGTTTCACCAGGCCAGGGACTAGAACTTTGTACCGTTGCCCCACATCCTCAACACATCACTGTACATAGATCCAGAGTGTAACACAGTGTCTGGCACACAGTAGGCACTCAGCACACAAACGAACGACGGAAGTGTCCGGAAGGCTGTTCCTGGGGCGTGGAGGGAGTTACTTCGATCTGCAGCTTGCGCCTGAAGCTAGGATCTGTTGGTTTACAGCCCAGCTCTCGGGGGCATCATGGCCGCGCCTTTTCGTGACGTCGCGTGGGCGGGACTTCCGGCCGCCGAAGTTTAACAGTCCAGGCGGGAGCCGGAAGCGCCGCGCGGATCGGGCTGAGCTGTGGGCTCCTCTCGTCCCGCCGCCTAAAGGTGAGGTTCTGGAGGGCCTGGGTCAGCCGGTCACCGCCGGTCACGCCCGAACCCTCTCCTGAGCTCCTGCGCCCTTGCCCGCGCATCAGAGGGCGGGCCGGAGGCCGCCGGGACCCGCGTGCCTCGCTCACCCTGTCCCGGGGCGGTGGCTGGCGGCGGCGGCGCGTGGGCGCGGAAGTGCTGGGCCCGGGGTCGCGCTCGCCCGTGGCCCACGGCTCAGCCCCGACCCGGCTCCGGCCTAGCCCCAGCCGCAGCCCGAGAGGTGGCCCGGGCCAGCCATGCTGGGCTGGCGGCGACTTTGGGGAGTGCACGCTCCCCGCCAAGTTTGCATCTTTTCCCCGAGCCCGTCTTGCTTTTTGTGAACCCGAAACCCGATTCCTCTGGCTTGCTCGTGTGCAATTTGAGAGCTGACAGCGCTCAGCCCCCTGGTCAGGCGGGTGCCCGCCGGGGAAGCGAAGTTGGAGAACTTCTCCTGGGCGGGGTGGGGGCTCTTTGTCTCCTCGGCTGCCCCCGAGGGACGCAGGGTGTCCCCCTCCGTTAGATAGGAGGGCGGGGGTCGCTCTCCCCACTGCTTGTGCAGAGAAGGAATCGGGAAGAGACTGCGCCAAAGTTGCCCTCAGCTCAAGTGGGGCAGATACTTTGGAACTCAGCTTTTCCGACCCCTGACTTCGGTGATCCGCCCGCTACACCACTTTGCCCGGGTGGACGTGGTGTGAGATCGACGGCGGAGGCAGCCACAGCTTGCGTTTGTTTACTGGCCTTAGAGGTCCGCTTTCGCGGCGCGTCAGTGTTTCTTGGGCAACTCAGAGGGCACGTGTTGCAGATGTTTAAGTCATCAAGTGGAAGCGCTGCGTGTCTGCGTTTCAACAGGTGACCTTGGTGGCTTTTAGTAGCACTGTGCTTATTTGATAAAAGCATAATGAAGCATTTGAGTCAGTTTTCTGGTTCAATGTTTTAGCCTCTGTATAAACTTATTAAACAGTTGTTCTGGAGAATGAAAGATTCCTATAATTTATCATGCCCCTAACTTGCCCTCTAACTCAGAGTATGTTAAACACAAAGGCGACCCTCTGTTGATGACTTGCCGAACTTGTCTGTGATACCGCTGTTGCTGTGTAGTACTCTGGGTACCCCTTTCCATGCTAGGAAGCGCTGGGGAGTTACATTTCTAGGTCCTTCTTTCTACCAGGTACTTTTGAGCGTATTTTTCCTCCCCTGTTGATCTGTCTATACTACTTGTTACTCTTAAAATTGTCTGCTGAGAGTGGCTTCCTTGCCTCTGTCTTCTAGACTGCCTTGGGTTTCGAAGTCATCATATTAGAATGACGTGTTTGAACTACAAGGCAGGCTAAGAAGGTTGGATATTCTTATTGCCCTGGGGAGCAACTAAGAATGTGTGATTTGACCTGCGTTTGAGAAAGATCAGTCCAGCTGCTTTGTGGTAAGTCCACTATTTGGAATAAAATAAAGACAGAGCCACTGTTTTATATTGGATGCTCCAACTTCTTTTTGGTTGTCCTTAGTTGTTTTTAAGATACATTGTTCTAAACTTTTTGTAGGTGCAACCATGCAGGAAAACCTCAGATTTGCTTCGTCGGGAGATGATATTAAAATATGGGATGCTTCATCTATGACGTTGGTGGATAAATTCAACCCACATACATCACCACATGGCATTAGTTCAATGTGTTGGAGCAGCAATAGTATCCTTTTTTTTTTTTTTTTAAGGAACTACCTTTGATTTGGCACTGCACCTAGAACCAGTGAAATTTTTGCATATGACACATGATGAGAAACGTATTTTATGTGGCTACTCTATAAGGTGAAATAGTAATTTTGGAAAATAGTACATGTGAATGCATTTTGATTTTCTCTGTTGATTTTAAAAAAATTTAATTGGTACCCACTGTACTCAAAAACAGTGCTTTTACAAAAACTGTGTTTTAGTTTCTAGGTCCAGTTTGTTGTAAGTTTGTTGTCCTATGAACAATTTATGATTGGACCAAATGGAATGTAATAGGTTGTGGCAGGCGGGAAAACTCAAAGTTTAGAAATGAGGATTGGCATCTGCATCTGTATATTTGTGAGTGTGATGTACAACTAATAAAAGAGAAATAAGATGGCAAGAAATCAAAAAAGTTATCCTTCGTCCCCATTGTACAGATGTTCTGTGTGTGTTTCTCTTTCTGTATATAATGAAAACATTATTTCCTAAACAGATACAGTGTAATTACGTTCATTGAATTTCCCAAAGCTTTTCTGAGCTCCTCCCTGGCCTGGTGAGTGAATCCTGTTTCTCACCCTGACAATATCGACATTTTAGTTCTGATGATTTTTTGCTGCAGGGGCTTTCCTATGCATGGGAGGGCGTTTAGAAACTTTCCTGGCTTCTGCCCACTAGTTGCCAGTACCTCCCAGTCTTGGCCTACTGAAAGTAGCCTTTTACCAACTACCCAGTGTTCAATTGCCCAATTTTGTCTTTTTTTCATGGCACTTTATAATACTATATGAAACCAAAAATGTCTTCAGAATTGCCAGAATTACTCCTAGTTGAGAACCACTCCTGTACGTATATAGCACTGTACTCTTATGACTATGAAAGTCTTGTGTAATTGGTGTGTTAGAAATTATTCTTGTGTGAAAAACATACACTATTTAAGCAAAACTTTAAGTTTTAGCGGTACCAAAAATACTGACATTCTACTTTCTGATTAAAGAAAATATATAAACAAATTAAAGCTTTAAACTTTTTATGACCAGTATCGATACCAAATACATAATAAAAATGACGACTTTTCTTCTTGAATTAAATTTACCTCATTCCTTGATTGTATATTGAAGTAATGAAATACTTTGTTGCTCCGCTGTCAAACTTATGGGGAAGTGACTACATTTTTGATGAACTCTTAAATATATAGTAGAGAAAATATTTTAAAGACTGGCAAATGCATGAAGTTGCTGCCTTCTATTTTTAGATTTTCATTATGCTTAGAGCTTAATTTTTTCTATTACCATGTAAGAAATAAGGAGCATTTCTTAATAACGTTTAGTATTTTTGTACCAGGCACTGACATTCACCAATATGTTGCTTAATGGTCTGTCATCAAATTGATGTGGGTGTGAGTTAGTGTTGTGTGACTTTTGTAACATGCTCTCTTTCTGTATCAACTCTTGTCTGAGTGGATGT
Source organism: Dinomys branickii (assembly GCA_004027595.1). NCBI lineage: Eukaryota > Metazoa > Chordata > Mammalia > Rodentia > Dinomyidae > Dinomys > Dinomys branickii. The sequence goes on from PVLD010028539.1 coordinate 17,661, forward strand.
GTGCTGACAGCCTTCAGATAGTCATATTCCTGAGGAGCTTTGATCTCTTCTATGGGGAGTTAGTTACCCTGAAAAACAGAGCATTCCTAAACCCAGCAACTTGGGGGCCTTATAGCATAGATTCCAAGAATGAGAGTGTGAGGTGCCAGGGAAGTGAATATTTTTGTTTTGATTTTTGGTTTCTTTAAGTAGTGTTCCCATTTTTCTCGTCATCTATTTATTTATTTATTTATTTTTTTGTTAGGTCTTTTTTTGAGACAGGTTCTCGCTATGCAGTTCAGACTGGCCTTAAGCTCACTTTGTAGCTCAGGCTGGTCTTGAACTTGCAACGATCAGTCTCATGTCTTTTCAAACTCCAAAAGACATTTAAAAAGTTCTTACCCTCTTGTGCTGTCATGTTTTAGGCCTTTTCTGTGGTGAAGAAGCCAAGGAAACCGCTTTTTTTTTCACCCAGTTTTATACTACCTAGGTGTCTTGATTACTTTTTTCTTGTTGCTGAGACAAAATACCTGACTCCTCAAATTAAGGAAGGAAAGGTTTATTTAATCTCACAGTTTGTGGAGGTTTCAGGCAGTACTTGGCTGGCTCCAAGGCAGGGTGGCACATGGCAGAGGGCAACAGTTTATGGCGGCCAAGCACAGGAAAAGCAAGGAGAGCAAAAGGGAGGAGCAGCGGAGACCAAGCCTCTTGCCCTGCCTTACACTGTATGTAAGCTCCCCACCCCAGGGTGGGTGTAGCACTTACACCCATATCCCCAGCATTAGACCATGGATCAGTCACAGACTCTAGGAGTCTACCCCATGACTGCATGAGGCTTTTGGGGGGACATCTTGACCCAAACCGTAACACTAGGTAAAAATGATTTTGTTTGAATCCTACAATAAACTTGAAATTAATGGTCTACTTACAAAGTATCTGAATGTTATGCAACTACCCTGAAGCAGTGCAGATAGAATTCAGGGGCTGATTAGCTTCTCTCCAGTGCTTCTATGCAAATTTCGCATGCTAAAGAGCATAGGATTTGAACTTAGGATATTTGTTATGCCCTCAAAATTACTCTTTAAAAACAAAACCAAAAAAACCCAGATTCTTTTCCCTTATTATATTATAATCATTTTAAATTTAAAATACTTGCTTTGTCTTAGGTTTATTGATTACTCCAGGTATTTTCTGTAAATAAGGTAAAGTTACTTTAAATGAAGGTTTTGTTACATTTAATTTAAAATAAAGCTAAAGTATAATTTCCCTGATATTTATTTAATTACAGTTATGTATATTGACTATAGTTACTGTTATATTCATTTCTAATACATGTTTGAAATATATTGTCACAAGAATTCCAGTCCTGAGAAAATCAAAATATTTCATTTTTTTTTAGTGAAAAAACTGACTAGTGCACATAGTTGCTTCCTTGTTTAAATTGTTAGCAAGCACTGGATTCATAAATAAGTATCTTGAGCAGTTTTGGTAGATGAAAAGACTGATTGATATTTGCTGATGCAACTTTTATATGCTCTCATTCTTTTTTTTTTTTAAATTTTATTTTAAAGACAAAAGAATGGAGACATATGAACCAGAAAAGCCATAAACAATACAGAAAATACAAAGTTATACAGAATGTAGTAGGGAATTAGAACTGGATGTTGTATTACATAGTTATCTTCACATTAGTTAACACAAAAACATTAAAGGAAATACCAAATTATAGATAAGATAGTAGGGAA
>PVLD010028540.1:0-19287 GCA_004027595.1 Dinomys branickii
AGTGCAAATTCCCTACTATCTTATCTATAATTTGGTAAATGTTTTTGTGTTAACTAATGTGAAGATAACTATGTAATACAACATCCAGTTCTAATTCCCTACTATATTCTGTATAACTTTGTATTTTCTGTATTGTTTATGGCTTTTCTGGTTCATATGTCTCCATTCTTTTGTCTTTAAAATAAAATTAAAAAAAAAATAAAGCAGTACCCTCAGTGAAATCCTTGAGTGTATTTAGTTTCTTTCATTTATCGATGTGTTCTATGGTTGCCATAGCAATATATATGCTTTCAGCAATATAAATGAACACAAATATTCACTTGAGAAACTGCGTACAGTTGTAAAAATAAATAATTGAGAGGCAATCTAGGCATTAAATTTAAAAATAAACACATCTTATTCAAAAATCTTTTTTCAAATTCTGTACACTAAGCTGGCCTAGAATCAGTAATACACAAAGTTCCTAGATTTTTTTGTGCAGTTTCATTTCCTACTAAATTAAATTAGAATTTCTTCAACAAATGTTTCATTGAAAGTCTCAGGCAGTAAAAATGTTAGAATAAAAGAAAAGATAGGCAATACACTAAAGTTTTAATAACACTGATCTCTGCAATGTAAGAATGTGATTAAGTATTTCCTCCTTGTTTTGCCATAATGGTACACACACACACACACACACACACACACACACACACACACACACACTTGCACTCACACTAGCTCGTGAAGGAACAAATTTGTTTTTTAAAACATCTTCTATGTGCTCCACCAAAGTCTTTCTGGCTCTAACCATTAAATTCCTTTACCTTGGTCAAGTTATTTATTTGTGAAATTCATTTCTAAAATTTGTTTTAATTTAAAAAATAAAAAAAATCTAACAAGCCAACAACAATGAAGACAAAATCAAAGAAACACAAACACAACAAAAATGATACATGACTTCAAAATAAAATAATAGGAATTAACAGTGATTGCTACATTACATACTGCTATCTTCAATGAAGTTTCTCACTCGACCAGATGTAAGAATGTAAGACTGATCAAACAAAGACAGTAACAGGTAATCAAAAAAAATTGGGAATGATGCAGAGCTTCACCATACAAGATGGTAGGAATTCACTAATGTTTCTTATACTTCATATTATTGTTTTCTGATCAGTTCTTCTAAGTAGCAGATACAAGCATGCAAGAATAGTCAAGGAAAAAATAGTTGTAAGCATTGACTGTTCCTTTCAGTAATCCACAGACATTAGCTTTGCACCTATCCCAGCTATCCTTATATATGCATATACATTTTATTTTTCATTTTAAAGAGAAGAGGAATAAAAACCAAAATAACAAAAATAAATACATAAACAGAACAGCACAGAGAGAAATAAAAATGATACAGAATTTCCAAACAAGGTGATAGGGTATTATCATGGGTTGTTATATTACATAATGTTATCTTCAAAATGGTTGCACCCATATGGGCATGCAAGATTGATCAAATAATTACACATTAACAATTCTTTTCAATAAACCAACAGATTTTAGTAGTACAATTATTCTAGCTATCTTATGTATACACACATATTTTTTCTCTTCTTTCTTTTTCCTATTGCCTCCTTCATCCCAGGTGCTCCTTCCTGCTTGAGCAGTTTCTTTTGCCTTTCACAATGTCTATTGTACTCTTCAAATTTTATTTACTCTTTCAGGTTCTTATAGTAGGGAGGAAATATGATGCTGACACTTGTTAGTCTGATTTATTTCACTTATGAGTATGGTCTCCGATTGCACCTGTTCACCTATAAAAGCGTCTAGTTTATCTTTCTTTATAGCTGAGTAACATTCCATTGAATAAAAATACCACATCTTTTTAATTTAATCCTCAGATGATGGACATTTAGGTTGTTTCCAAGATTTAGCTATTACAAATTGTTCTGTTATAAATATGGGTGCACATATAATGCTGTGGTACAATGTTTTGTTTTTCTGGAAAAATACCAAGGAGGGGAATAACTGGGTTGAATGGGACCTCCAATCCCAGTTTACTGAGGAATCTTCAGACTGATTCCACAGTGGTTGTACCATCTACACTCACACCAACAGTGGAGATGTGCTCCTTTGCCCCCACCGCCCCTCCAGCATTTGTTATGGATTGATTTCTTGATGATAGCCATTATTTCTGGGGTAAGATGGAATCTCAGTGTTGTTTTAATTTGTATTTCTCAAATGGCTAATGATGCTGAGCATCTTTTCATGTGTTTATTTGACATTTGTCTTTCTTCATGTGAGAAGTGTGTATTTATCTTAGATGTCCAATTTGTATTTGGACTTTGAATTTGGGAGGCCTGATTGTTTTCATTCTTCATATGTTCTAGATAGGTGTCCTTTGTATGAGGGACAGTAGGCTAAGATTCTTTTCCCAATCCTTGGGTTTTCTTTTCACCCTGTTGGTGATTTCTTTTGATGTGCAAAAACTTTTCAATAAGATGAAAAGCTTTGATTCTTTGAAGTATTTGCCATGCAGTTTGGTTTTCGTTCATGAACTCTCCACCTACCCCTATGTCTTCAAGACTTCCACTTATTTTCTCTTCCAATAAATCTAGAGTTTCTGTCTTAATATTTAGATCTTTAAGCCATTTTGACTTTATTTTTGTGCATCGTGATAGGCATGGGTCTACTTTTAGTCTTTGGGATGTGTAAGGCCAGTCTTTCCAGTACCATTTATTGAAGATGTGTGGCCCCTTTGTCAAAGGTAAGGTGGCTGAGAGTGTTTGTGGTTGAGTCTACATCTTCTGGTCTGTTCCACTGATCTTCAGGTTTTTTTTTTTTCTAATACCATGCTGATTTTATTACAGTAGCTTGGTAGTATACTTTCAAATTGGGGATTGTGATATATCCTGACTTTCTTTTGTTGCCCAGGATTGCTTTTACTATTTTGGCTCTCTTCTGGTTCCAGATAATTTTAGGAATATTTTCTCTATGTCTGTGAGGTATACCAATGATATTTTCATCAGAGTTGCATTGAATCTGTATAACAATTTTGGGAGTATGGACATTTTCACAGTGTTGGCTCTTCCTATCCATGAGCAAGGACTAGCTTTCCATTTTTAAAAAATCCTCTTCACTCTTTTTTCAGTATACTTTATTTTTCACTGTACAGATATTTTACTTCTTTGTTAGATTGATTCCTAAGTGTTTCAATTTTTTGGATGCTATTGGGAGGGGTATGGTTTCCCTTATTTCTCTCTCAGTATGTTTGTTGTTTGAGTATAGGAATGCTATTGATTTTTGAGTGTTGACTTTGTATCCAGCTATGCTACTGAATTTGTGGATTAATTCTAGGAGTCTTTTGTTGGAGTTTATGTGGTCTCTTATATAGAGTATCTTGTCATCTATGAATAAAGATAATTTCACTTCTTCCTTTCCTATCTTTATTCCTTTTATTTTCCTCCCGTATGTAATTGCTCTGGCTAGTGTTTCCAGAACTATGTTGAATAGGAGAGGTGATAGTGGATACCCTTGTCTTGTTCCTGATTAACTGAAAGCTTTTAGTTTTTATCCATTTAGTATGATGTTGGCTGTGGTAAAGTCCATCTATGCCAAGTTTTTGCAGGTTTTTTTCTATCATGAATAAGTGTTGGACTTTATCAAAAGTTTTTTCTGCGTCTATTGAGATGATCAAGTGATTATTGTCTTTGTCTCTGTTGATATGTGTATTACATTTATTGATTTGTGTATAATGAACCATCCCTGCATTCCTGGGATGAGTCCCACTTCGTCATGATGTATTATCTTCTTGACGATTCACTGTATTCTATTAGCTAGCATTTTATTGTGAATTTTTGCATCTATGTTCATTAGGGAAGTTGGTCTATAGTTCTTTTTTAAAATTAGTTCTTTTTCTGGTTCTGGTATCGGGGTAATACTTGCCTCCAGGAATGATTTTGGGGGAATTGATTCCCTTTCTATTTCTTTAAAGAGTTTGAGAAGAATTGATATTAAATCTTCCCCACATTTCTTGTAGAATTCAGCTGTGAATCCATCAGGACCTGAGCATTTTTTGGTGCTAATATTTTTATTACATTTTCAGTTTCCTTGACTGATATCAGATTATTCAACATTTTTATATTTCTTGATTTAGCTTTGGTAGTTCATATATATCTAGGAATCTGACAATTTCTTCTCTGCTTTCCACCCTATGACAGTAAAGATTTTTGAAGTAGGTATTGATAAGCTTCCAAATTTCTACAGGATATATAGTGATTTCATGCTTTTAATTCCTTATTGCGTGGATTTGAGGTTTTTCTTTCCTTTTTGATAAGGTTGGCCAGGGGTTTATGAATTTTATCTATTTTTTCAAAGAACCAACCCTTTGTTTTATTAATTTTTTGTTTTGTTTCTTAGTTTCAATTCTGTTAATTTCTGCTTTGATCTTTATACTTTCCTCCCTTCTTATGGCTTTGGGATTAACTTGCTCTTCTTTTTTTAGAAGATTGAAGTGCAGCATATAGTTTTTATTTATTTGTATTTGTTTTGTTTTCCTGATGTGGGAACCCACTGCTATAGATTTTCCTCTGAGGACTGCTTTCATTGCATCCCACAGGTTCTGATAGTTTGTATCTGCATTAAAGTTTTACTGTACATAGTGTTTAATTTCTACTTTAATTTCTTCTGTGACCCATTGGTTGTTCAGGAGGATGTCATTTAATTTCAATGTGTTTATGGAAATTTTGTGATTTCTTTTATCATTGATTTCCAGTTACATTGCATTATTGTCTGATAATATGCATGGGATAATTTTAATTCCTTTGCATTTAGTTAAGCATGTTCTGTGTGCTAGTATGTGGTCTGTTTTAGAGAATGTCACATGTGTAGCTGAGAAGAATGTGTATTCTAATATTGTTGAGTGGAATACTCTGTAAAGGTCTACTAAGTCCATTTTTTCATACGTTTTTTCGTTCTGTTATTTGTTTGATGAATTTTTATCTCCTTGGTCTGTCTTTTAGTGACAGTGTTGTGTTAAAATCCCATTACAATTGTGTTATTATTTATTTGATTTTTCATGTCTGTTAAAATTTGCCTTATTAATTGGGTGCTCATATATATTTGGTACATATATATTTATGATTGGTGCATATACATTTATGACTGTTGTATTTTCCCCTGCAGTTTTCCCTTAACAAGAACATGGTGAACTTCTTTATCTCTTTTGACTGTTGTTGGATTGAAGTTCACCTTGTCTGCAAACATAATAGCTACTCCTACCTTTTTCTGGATTCCTGTCCTATGGAGTATTATTTCCATCCTTTGACTTTCAATCTATATATTTCCTTTAGAGCTAAATGTGTTTCTTGTATACAGCATATTGTTGGATTTTGCTTCTTGATCCACTCTGCCGGTCTGTTTCTTTTGATTTGTGAATTGAGACCATTTACATAAATGGCTATCACTGATGTGGATTGACTTATCCTTGTCATGTTATTTTCCTACTGTTGGTTCTGTATGTTTCTTCTCTGTTTAATTGCTTACCTTGCTTTATAGTTTATTTCTATTGCTGGTCTTCAGATTGTGGTCATTTTTATCTCTTTGAAGAATATCTATCAGTACTCTTTGTAGGATTGGTGTGGTGGTCACGAATTTCTTCAGTAGGTCTTTGTCATGGAAATATATTATTTCTCCATCAATTTTAAAAGATAGCTTTGCAATGTACAGCAATATGAGTTGGAAGTTGTTTTCTTTCAGGGCCTGAAATACTTCACTCCAGGCTCTTGACAGTTTGTGTTGAGAAGTCTGCTGTGATTCCAATGGGCATTCATTCATAGGTGATCTGCTTCTTTTCTCTAAGAGCTTTTAATATTCTGTTCTTTTGCTAAATGTCTGTGATCTTTATTATTATGTACCTGAGTGTAGATTTATTTTGGTTTGGCTAATTGGGGTTCTGTATGCCTCATTTATGTGTATATAAGTTTCTTGTCCCATGCTTGGGAAATTTTCTGCTGTTATTTGCACAAATTATATTTTTATGTCATTCATGTTGTCTCCTGCTCTTTCACTGACAACTATCAGTCTAATATTGTTTTTCTTTGTCTCATCTTTCAGCTGTTGAATTGTTATTTACCATTTCTTTGTTATTTTTGAAAGATCTTTTCTTTCATGATCATGAGATGCAATGGTATCTTTCAGGTCTGATGGTTTACTTCCATATCATCCCCATGGTTATTCCAGGTTTCAAGGGAATTTTAATTTCTTGAATGTCTCTTTGAATCTGTTTCATGCATTCTAATTCTTTCCTATACTGTTTTTTGAAGGTTTCCAACATTTTTCTGTGCTCTTTTCTTTATCTATCGCTTCTTTTGAGATGCTAGTCAATTCTTTCATTACAGTCATTTCTTTTTTAAACTGAGTAATTATTTTTGATCTGACTTTCCCTATAACCTGACATATTTCCTTCTTTACTGCAGTTGTTATCATTTCATAAATTTCAGTTTTATGACTTTCCTGTTCTTCCATGTGGTTGTTTCCTGGACTCATTCTGCATGGGGTGTTTGGTTGAGATTGCATGTTGTTTCTTCTTTTTGTGAAATCTCCCTAGGTTTCCAGGAATTCAGGGTCATTCCTGCAATAGCAGCAGTAGGTGGTACCAAGAGGCTTGTGTTCCCAGAGAGCTCGCTGATGCTTCCTGAGTCCAAGGCACTATCTTGTGATGATGGCAGATGTCTTGGTTACTTTTCTCTCATTGGTGAGACAAAATACCCAACACACAAAATTAAGGAAGGAAAGGTTTATTTAGCTTACAGTTTGTGGAGGTTTCAGTCCTTACTTGGCTGGTTCTGAGGCAGAATGGCACATGGCAGAGGGCAAACTGTTCACTGCAGCAGAGCACAGCAAATACCGCAAGCAAAAAAGGAGGAATGGCTGCAAGCAGCCTCCTTTTCTTCCCTACATTGTAAACAACCTACCCCCACCCAGGGGGTGTGTACCTCTCACATAACCTCCACGCCCTCCTCTTCCACAGGCTCAGGATGTTTACAAAGCACCTTGGCTTCCTCCTGAATCACACAGTTAACCTTTAAAGCTTCCCAAATTAACATAAACAACATCCCACAAGGGTAAGGGCATATCCTGTTTACCCCAAGATTTACAACTGTTGAGTTACTTAGTTAAACCTCTAGGCTCCCCAAGTTGACACAATGTATCAACCATAACAACAGAGTGGAGACAGGGGTCCCATACTGCCAGATAGCTCACCAAGTCTTCCTGAGTGCAAGGCACCTTCCCAGGTTGGCTGTGGCAGGGGAAAGAACATGTGAAATTCATTTTATTTATGTATGGAAGGACAACACTATTGATCTGAGAGATTTAATACATGGCCTCATTTAGATTACATAAAAGTCACTTATCATGCAATATGGATCAGTTCTCAGTTTCAGTAATATCTGAAGTATTTGAAATTCACAATATTCACAATTGAAATATTTGGCAATATTTGACACATTCACTCCTGCCATATAATTTCTTCTGCTTCTCCTCCAACATATTCTGTGATCAGTGAGAGAAGTATGACATAAAATTTCTCTTGTTTCTCTATATTTGTTTGTCAAAACCCCAATCATGGAAAAAAATCCATGTTTTCAATTAGAGTGTTTATGTTCCTTTGCATCTAAACTTTGTATAGAAAATAAAACTCATGCTGTAATTTCCTCCCTTTAAATAATGCTGTCAACTTCAACTAGGACATTAATAATGCCTAATAATAATATATTTCTCCACTCAAGGGAGTCCTCTTTCTGTGGTAGTTATCCCTGATTGTCAATTTTCTGGGTATAAGAGATTCCTGGAAAGAAAACTGAACCATGGTGATGTTACTGCATTAATCCCCTGATGATACTAGCTGAACATGCGAGGGGGAGTTGGATCACCGGAGGCATGAGTTTGGACTATATCTCTCTCCCTAGTGCACCTCTTCTGCTCTGCTTCCCAGCTTCCATGAAAGGAGCAGGTTTCCTCCACCCTGGCCATACTCTATACTATACATTCTTTCAAGCCAGCCAACCAACTACGCACTGACAGTTCTGGAACCGTGAGCCAAATTAGATCGCTTCTCCTTGAAGCCGTGGGAGTTGGGTATTCTGTACTAGCAAGTGGAAAACAAATACAAGTTCTGAACATGCAGTAATGCCGACATTTTTCCTGCTGTGTTCTATTCCTGCCGATCATCTACCTTAGCATTTCTCTGAGAAAAAAAAATGTAAGAAAACATGAGCTACAATTGTTAGCCCATGTTTACACAAGCGTGAATGCTCTCACCTATGTTTTTCTTATCTACTATAGATGAACTAATGTGTGTGCTTCTATACTAGGAACATTCTTTCAATGAGGGTATTTCATTCCATCTTGTTAGATTACCTATGATATTGCTCCAATAATTCTATTCTGTTAATTCTTCTCTCTCTTTCTCTTTCTGTCTCTTTCTTCATTAACCATTAACACACTAACATTTATTTTTCACATATCTTAAAATAAAACAGTAAAATTTTTCTGGGCCATTATCCACTCATATCTTCAGCTTCCTGTGTATAACTTCTTTTAGAAAATATTCCCTGTATGAGGTACTATTAATTTGTCTCTGAATCCTTTCACTGTATTTTCTTATGTTTACTGCAATCAGTTTTTTTCCATCAAGTACCAAACTTTTTTCAAGCAATGCCCCTCCATTACCAAACTCCAGGGTAAATTTTTTGTCCTCTTTATGTTTGTGCTATAGCAATTCTCAGGAGGATTCTCCCTCCTCTTTAGAGGACCTTCACTTAAATCTGTCTCCCAGAAATCTTTGATTCCTTTTCATCTTCTGGGCTCTTCATTCTCAGTTGCATTTGCTGTGTTATCTCTATTTATAGATCTTTTCTGCAAAGAGTGTTTCTTAGCTCAGGCCCAGGCCCTTTCTTTCCTTGCACACACTTCCCCCTTGATGACTGGAATGGTCTCTTAGGAAATACTCTAAGGTTGAAATACTCTGTGGTGAGGCCCATTACTGTACTGGTGACAGGACCCAGTGCGTCTGCAGTCGCTTCCACCTTGAATGATCATTGGAGACAAGTTCTGATATTTTCAAAGGTCTCAGCTGAACAGGATTAATTGGTATCATCCAAAAGGAAGCTTAAAATTCTTCTGAGCTCTTATGATACAAGTTCTAGCTACATTCTTCTGATCCTTGCAGAAACCTGGCAGTGTGGCAGTATACTCCCTTATAAATAAAGTCTCCTTCCTAAAAATTCACTGATCCTTTGTTGTAAGTTTTATATGTGAATTTTACATGTTTATGACTAAAAGTTGTAGGGCTAGAAAAGAAATTTTTCAAATGACATTTTGGAATGCATTTGGAGTTAGCATGTGCGTGTGAGCAGTACACCTGCTATCCCATGCCTGACCTGAGTCTTGTGGAGATGAGGGCCTGAAAGAAACAAAGCAATTATTTCCTGCATGCAGGAAAGAATGTTTGCAAAATAAGAGAGAAAGTGCTGTGCTTCAGAACTCTAGATACATGGAGTTTTCCTGAACAATATTTCACATCCTTCACAACACTGCATTATGGCCAATACCTTTTAAGCACCATTTTACTATTTGAAAACATCCAAAGGGCAGAGTATCCTTGAAGGCAGGTAATTGTTCCTTCAAATCATTTTTCTTTAGTCCAGCATTCAAATCCATGATCCTATCTTGTTGGTTCAGTTCATAAATTAAGTATGATATTAAACTGTAACAACCTGTCTTGATATTTCATAAACCCCAGGAAAATGGACAATTGGAAACAAACAAGATGTTGCTGATCCCAGAATTCTCCTAGGATTTAACTTGAATATTTTAGCATCTCTGGTAAGTTATACTGACAATATATTAGACCCATGTGATGTTCTCTGGCATTGTAAGATCATGGTGATATTTGTGTTTGTGCTTATATAGATAACTAAAGTTCAAAGGCCTCAGTGTTTTGTATAACAAAACTACTTTTCTTGAAGTAAATTTGGTAGAACACTAGCACACAGTACATGTCAGGAGCTTTATTGTGTTACTTCCTTCGTGAGTCCATAGGCACAATTACAGTTGAACATAAAGTTACTTGATTAAACTTATTAGATTTGCTCTGAGAAAATCCACACGTGCCATCATTTACTTAAAATTCAAGGTCTTTTGAATTAGAGTTTAAAGAAAATAATATTATCTAACTTTCCCAATATTTGATCCTGCCACCAAACTGCAGTAGATGATGAGTCCAGATGATTATAATCCATTGTGTTGGAAGTAGTGCCATTCTTGCTCAACTAATTGGATACTAAGGAAAAAAATCAGAGCTTTTCCTTAATGCTATAATTTTCATTCAAGCCAGTGTGCAGGCACTAACTTTCCCAAGGGATATTGCAATAGACATTTGGAAACTGGTCAAATATACAAATCATGTATCTGCAGATCCCTTAGCCTGTTTTCAGTAGTTCTGGCCCAGAAAAATATTTCATTGCCCATGTGATAGCTTCGGTTCTTCTATATTTTTGAATGTATTAGGTTTTAATTTCTAAGGAGTTAAGAATCTTTTAGAACAAGTGTCCAGGAATAGAGGTTGGAGGAGGTAGAGATACAGCATGTAACTGCTCCATCTATTAAATAGCAGATCTTAGGAAATGAATATGAATCTATACCTTAAAACAGATTGTGATTCACTTTAATAGATTGCCAGGCATTGTAGTGATTCAGACCTCGTGAAAGTGTTAGTTACTTCCAGAGATCTGTAAGATTATTCTCATCACCGCTGCTCATTTCAGTAAACATGTCCATGCTGTATCTAAGATTTAACTACTACCACTTAAACTCCTCTGATAGGAATTGTATCATAGTCACCGAGAAAATGAGAGGCATACACAAAGGGTGGCCTTCCTCATGACCACTTTTGGATGGCCAATCTCTGCTAACACAATGCTTTTAACATGGCCAGAGTGCAAAATATGCTCTTAGATATACTGCGATCCTGCATTTTCTGTTCAGAATTAAGATGAGACGGTAGCAATAATAAAGCCAAGTTAACATTCCCCTTTCTGAAGGATACTTTGTACTCACATGCAATCTTTTCCAACCACGTCATACTCTCGGCCTTGCTTGGGTAGTGTACTCGTTTGTCTGCTGTCATCCGTGGTTCTATTACAGCTATTACTCCGGAGACAAAACAATATGATGAGCAAGTATTGCGGTAAACTTCTTCAAGGAAGCCCGTTATCTAATCCTCAAATACTGGGAGATGCAGTTTACAGATAAGTAATGAAGAAGAGGTATTTCTGCTGAAATCACAGGCTTTGTGGAATTTTGAAAATTAAATGCGTTTTAATTAACCTTTATTATGAGGTATTAAATTGAATATACCAGAATAGGAAAGATACTGAATTTAACTTTCAACTTTGGTCTAATTGCAAATACATTGACTCTACAGTTGCAAAGGACGAAGTCTTCTCTGCACAGACATCGCTCTAATGGCTGATAGGAGAAATTCAAAGCACACACCATTGCTAGGTTTATGATTCTTTCTGCAAGTTTTCCATTCAAATTATAATGTAAAAATCATTATTTTCAGCAAAATATTTAATTGTAACTGCATCGTGTTTTCTCTAGTAGGTTTACATATGTTAGGAATAAAAGGAAATTACTATTAACTATAGTTAATACAGAACAGAAGCGCAGGTGGGTCTGTGAGTTAAAGATACTTCTGGACACATTGCAGTGTTGTTTTGTATGTTCTTCTGCAGTTCAATGACGTCTAAGTGTTTTGATATGGACTGTTGTATATTCACCTGTAGTGTTCTTGTTTGATATCTCTGGAATTATCTATACCTTTTCACCCTATGTGTTCTACAGTGTTCAAGTTATTTCCCTCCATTTCTTTTTATTTGCCAATGTATAAAGGCAATATTATTGAATAATAATAAAAATGATAGGATTTCAAACATATTTTAGATAAATTACTATTAGTGTCAGTGTGAATTACAATATTCAACTTTATTATAATCTCTTTCTGACTGTGTAACTAAATAGGAGGAAGAAACTTGCCTGCAAGCGTATTCTATTTACTCCTGTCTGTATCAGCCATTTGTGTGACACATTTTATATTCAATATGGAATAAATGCAGTCGTTAAGAGAAAAGTAAAATGTAGGTGCACATACAAATAAGTTGAATATACATGGATAGAGAAATAGAACTGTAAGTAATATTTATAACAATATTACCTACAAGTAATAAAATCAAATGAAATAACCAAATGACATTCAAAGGCAGAAAGGGAGAGCAGCCAGAGAATTATTAAAAATGATTATGTTTAACCATATCTAATATTCTTCCTTCTTTCCTGTGTAAACGAATTGCCAACTACAGTTTACATTCTGCAAGAAGGACATTGGTATATTTATTCATTCATATATTTTTAAGAGACTAGTATAAAAAAGAACAATAGCAAAATACAAACAAAATGAAACAAGGTTGTTAAAAATGATACGGGGTTTCAAACCAAATGATAGGGATTAATAGTTAACAGACGGCTTTACAAGCTACCGATCCCTTTATTTTCACCTGTCCAATGGTGATTTAATTTCTGTTCTAAACTTATACCCGGAAGCTTTCTACATGAGAATAAATGTTTCTGCAAAACTTTGTATGTGTAACTCCATTACCCTTCGGCCCTCATTATTTTTGATGAAAAGTCAGTGTTTTCTTAAAATAGACTGTGTTAATCAGGGGTATAATCATACTTTAATGAAGTTTTAAAGGTCTGTGCTATTTCATGAATTCTAACATACATTTTAAAATATTTTCTGACTTAACATCGCAAAATCTTATGATTTCAGAATTGTATTGATGAATGAAGTATAGCAATGAACAAGCAAGTCCCGGACATTATTTAGGATGTATGAAGTTAATCTTGAGTGAACTGTGAAGTAGATATTTAAAACTCATCTTTAATCTCCAAAATCCTTATTCACACTGGCAAGTAGAACTGAGTAGATATCTCATTCAAGTAATTGTGTCCTGCATATAATACATTTCAATTTAATTCTAGGACTTGATGCTTTTTTAATGAGTTGTACTTAAATAACATTTTCGTATTTTTTCTTCCAAGTCAGGACTGAGAAGATTCAGAATCCTTTTTATGTTTGCTCTTACACATTTTTTATGGGTAAAACCACTTTACCTATGTTTGTAAACAATTGCCATGGCAAGTGAGAGCTTGTCGGTCACACAAGCTCAAATATGACAAGCTCAGTACACAGAGTCTGCCAAAACATGTATACATTAGGAAAAGAGAAACGTACAATATTTCAGTACTAAATTTAATGTGACACAATGCCATTAATACTAGTTACATTGGGCCTCTCAGATTACAAGAGGTGCTCACAGTGGTGACCATTCCAGACATTTTTTAGTATGGTGAACTGCTGAAATGTGTATACATATCTTGGTGGACTGTGTATATATTGATACCAGATTTGAATCATACCATGTATATAGAGAATATATAGTGCAGCATGAAAAATAGAGAAATATAATAAACATATTTTTACAGTATATCAAGAGCATAGAGAACAACAAAATGAAAACTATTATCTCTACCCTTAAAAAATTTACATAATCATTAAGAATGATTTTAGCAGTTAGTTATGATAATTAGCAGTTAGTTATGATAATTATTGGTAGAGGTGATCAGCCACATGATAGTGCTAAAGGGAATGGGAAAAGTAATATGACCTTCTATTCTGAGGCAGGACTTATGCCGTGATTTTCATAACAAATCTAAACGAGTCAAAATGATGAATCTATCATATCAGTACTGTTATTCTTCCATAAATGAGCAAAATGAGTTTTAATATGTTAAGAAAGTTAGACAAGGTTATATAGTTTTGTGTGTTAGAGCCTGAATAACTTAGGTGGCTAAATAGTATGTATAGATTTTTTAAACATAACAACTTTATTCTCCCAAGGAGATGCATGTATGTGAGTTATGAAATGAAGGCAGATAAATGATTCATATCAGGAAATTCAAATAAATCTCTAATTTTTCTAGTATGTGGCTTTAAAAAAATTTAGATGAATGCTAATTTTATCACTTTTACTACTAGTTTCTTTTGTGCAATTAGAAGAAAGTTTGTCTTTTTTGTTTGGTCTTTTCTTCTTTGTAAGAAAGAATCTTTTTCTTTGGCTCTGACTTTTACTCTAAGTAACATTTTAGTCATTATAACCAGATCATAATACACAATTATGTTATTCCCTAATTACTTTGTTATGAATTCTGTTTCTTTATATAAATACAATGTTTTCATTTTTTCTTTATTAGTATCAACTTGTATTATATTAAAGGAAAAATTAAAAAAGAATATGCTGAAAAATTTAGTTCTTTTTCTACAAAAAGATCATAACACAGAAATCTTGACATGACACCACAATCCAATGAGTCTAACTCTGGCTACCTTCATAGAATATCATTAGGAGCCCTTGATAATTCCAGATAAGAAATAAAATATTAATAGAAATCAACAAATAGATTGATGGCAACTTTGTGAAATTCATCTTTTCACTTCTACTCCTATAGTTCCTGCTTTAGAAGAAATGCTGAGAGAAATGTATTGGTGACCAATCACCATACCATATATTACCTAGAAGTGCCATTATGATTCACACAGTGATACTGCTATTATGCTAATTTTTTCAAACAGAGAGGAAATATATAGGTGGAGATCAGTGCAGGCCTTACAAACTTTTAAAAAATCTCAAATACTGACTATTTTAAGAAGCAACTGGCATTCATAGGAACAGTTGAACCAAAGACAATAGGTGCTGCCTCAGAATCAAGGTGCACAGAAAAAGGAGTGTTGCACATTGAGGCGCTCAGACCTTTCATGAATGCTAATGGTTCATACAGATGTGCGGACAAGTTGGGTCACCTCTGAGCAGTGTGGTCTCTTGCCGGATGTAGAGAAAGATGCCGGAGCTGGACGGTTCGTGAATCTTGTACAGGCTTCTTAGAGAAACCAGGTGCAGGGAATGTAAGTCTTTTTGTCTTCATATGTCTTGCTGATACCAACAATTTACATTAATTAACCAGGGAGTAAAGGCTACTAGCTTGAGAAAACAAAGTTAATAGATATCCATCTCCAGAATGAAAGAGAGGAGCATAGAGAGTTCAGTTAGAATTAGATCTGTAACAAAGATTTTGTAGATTGTCAGAAAAATTAAATTAAAGTTTTGCATATTGAATACATTAAAACTAATGGACCTGATTATATATCATAGGCATTACATCACACAGAAAATAAATATGAATTTCTAAAATTTTCTTAAGTATCTGATTCACATCGCTCAATTTAAGGCAGATACATTCTATTCTAAAATTAATTTTGGTGTTGATATTTTAAGAATATATTATTGTGTAAATAAAATCAAAGATAATATCAATAATCATATTTTCAAGATATAAGATTAATAAATATATAGCGAGTGGGTAGTGAAATAAATGTAAATCCAGACTTTCTTGTTCTGAAGAGAATATATAAAAAAAAAGTCTAATTCCACGTTTAAGTAATTTATTCCTTGTTAGTAATAAACAGCAATTATTAGAAAATAAGATTATTAATTATGTGCCTCAGGTCAGTAAATTAAACTCTCTGCAAGCAGCTTTATCATTTCTCAACCACAGAGAGTGTCAACGCATCAATCCTCATTGTGAAAATTAAAGGACATAGCCATGTAACGTAAGTAATGTTCACTATGATTGTTACTGCTGACAGTTTACTTATGTAATGAAATGAGACAAGTACGGAAAGTCTTTTTGAGGAAGATGTACACGGTGTCAGATCTGCTGAATTTATTTATAAAGGATGCACTGAAATGTTTTCTCAAGGTTGCTTTTCCAGTGGGAGCAGTTGACAGCAGCAGTGCTATATAAACAAGGTGCGCTATACCAGAAAATACACTGAGGCTTGATAAGCAAGATACATAGAACACTATATACATACATAAGAAGACAAGCTGATATTTTAATCACGGAATTCATCAAAGTCCTCATCGGAATCATTGTTAGAATTATGATCGGGAGATACAGGAGGCCCAAGTAAGGGAGCTGACAAAGTAGAAATGGAAGAATGAGTACTAGGCGTCCTGGGCATAGCTTTCAAGAAGAATCCCATCAGTGTGGTCTACTTTGGCATTTCTTTTCTACTTCAGAAACTTCATGATAGCATTGTAAAGCTTATTCATTTGCTCTTCTACTTTCACGAGCCGTTCAACATTTGAATCTATGGCCTCTAGTTCTAGCCTAGCTGCATTCACTTTTGAGAACACACCCACTAATCCCTTTGTGCTCAGCGTCTTTGGTACAGTATTTCTCCAGTTCTTTCCTCTTCCCCCTCCTCTTCTAAGTGCTGCTGTTTCCAACTCTATTAAATCTTCGCTACTCAGTTCTCCCTCAGTATATTCTACTAATTCTTTAATGTCTTACACTTCACTCTCCAAGTTAAGCATGCTAGCAAGTTCTGTGTTTCTTTTATGAAACTGACATGTTCATCTTTGTCAAATGCATCTGAATTATGCACGAAATGTTTCAGGCATTCTTTCTTTATGCCTTGCACACACTCTTCCATCAGTCCTTCTCAAGCTGATTCGATGTTCTTAATGCAGTCTAAAGTGTTGTATGACTTCCAGAAATGACAGTGTTACTTTGTTGCTTTCTGTTGGTGCTACAGCTTTGCAAACAGCTGTGTGCAAGCAGGGGCTATAGTCCCCTGGTCCATGGACTCTAAGACAGCAGCTGTTTTTTAAAGCAGGTACATTACCCTTTCAGCTGCATCTAGATCATCAAGATGCTGGTGCATTACCAAGCAGGAGGACAATTTTAAAGGAAATGCCATTTTCCAGACAGTAATACTTCACTGAGGATATCAGCAGTTGATGAACCAGTCTTTAAATAAAGCTTGCGTCATTCATGTTATTGGCTCAATAGTAAACAGGCAGCACATGCTTACTAACCTGCTGCATCGCGCATGGTCTCAGAGCAATAGAGGAAAAAAGTCCTCCATTTGAACCCAGTAACATCTACTCCCAACAATGTGACTTTGCCCTTGAAAGCCTTGAAGTTGGGCAGTGTTTTCACTTCATTGTATTACCTAGGACGTTTCAGGCATTTTCTTCCAAAAAATTTCTCGTTTAACCCACATTGAAGATTTCTTCTGGGTAGTAGCTGCCTTTCTGATTTTATCAAATTTATCACGAAAATTTTCTGCTGCGTCTGTGTCTGAACTTGTCCCCTCACCATCTCTGATTATGCTGGTTCAATCTCCAGCATAATCAGAATACTGCTAAAACTGGGCTGGGGATGTAGCTCAGTGGCACAGTGCCTGCCTGGCAAGATTGAGGCCCTTAGTTTGATTCCTGGTACCAAAAACAAACCAAACCAAACCAAACCAAACCAAACCAAACCAAACCAAACCAAAACAAAACAAAACAAAAAAGCCCACTGGAATCACCCATGATTTGGATGTAAAAGTTCCCATCAATTCCTCACCTTTATATGCCTTCAAAGTCTTTTTTTTTTTTGGCTTTTTGCGACAGGGTCTCACTATGTAGTTCAGGCTGATCTTTAACTCACTACCTAGCTGTGGCTGACTTTGAACTTGTAGTGATGCTCCTGCTTTAGCCTCCCAAGTGGTGTGATTACAGGTGTGCACTACCATGCCTGGCTTCAACATCTTGAAGATAGTGAGTGCCTTGAACTTGTAGTGATGCTCCTGCTTTAGCCTCCCAAGTGGTGTGATTACAGGTGTGCACTACCATGCCTGGCTTCAACATCTTGAAGATAGTGAGTGCCTTGTCTTGATTTACTGAAACACTCATTGGCATTCTTCTTTGTGTCTGGCCATCAAACCAGATGGCCAATAATTTTTCCATGTCATGAATGAGGACTTTCTGCTGCCTAGTTATTATGGTTTTAAAACCTATTGATATTTTCTCTGTCTTTTTCATCTGTTTTTATCCTTCAGGATTGTTGAAATGATTGAATGTGGCAGATTCAAGTCCCATGCTATTGCTTTAACTTTTTTAACAGCTTCATAGTCCTGTATGATCTTCATTTTGATGTCAAGATCAACAGCTTTTTTTGTTTCTCCTGATGAGCTTACGCTTTTCCATTTGGGTGAATCTCATACTGGATCGGAACTCCTGCACAGCTATAGTGTCAATTTTTAAAAAAACAATACAAGGTCACATCTTTAATTTCTGTTTTCACTAGTGCTAAACCCTGACTCGGCCTTGAACAGTGAATGCACAAGTTCCTAGGTTGTTCCTGCACTTTCATTTCCTATTAAATACAAATTGCAGTTCCTTGAACAAATGGTAAATTCTAGGTGTCAGGCAGGGAAGATGTTAGACTGTAGCAACAAAACAGTAGGAAATACACTACTGTGTCACCGAAAGTATCCTCTGCTATAAAAACAGATGATTATTTCCTCTTTGTATTCCCGTTCTAGAGCACACACACACCCAAACAAGCACATGCAAACACAGAGACATACACTGTAGGGAAAACAAAAAAGCAAAGAAGTTTTTTTTTTTTTTTAGCATAAAAAATAGTACAATCACAACTAATCTATAGACAAGGTGACATGGTTTCAACAGTGGTTATTTCTTTATCCATTGATATCTTCAAAGTGTAAATATATGAACCCATATACAGACATGCAAAATAAGTCAGACAATTAATCCTCTCAACAACAGAAAAAACACAAATACCAAAAATCCAAAGACAAAAAACAAAACAGGCAAACAACAACAATAACAACAACAACAACAAAAAAACACCAATAGTTGCTGCTTTGCATATTGATATCTTCATAGTGTGTGTTCAGGATAACACATACAGACATACAAGATTGATCAAATAACCCGGCATCAATTATTCCTTAGCGTTAAGTGATATAACACAATAGTAGAACCATGTTAGCCCTCCTGCATATATGTATATTCATATGTACATACATACATTTTTGTCTCTTTCTTTTCTCCTTTCCCTCGTCCCATCTGTTGTTTTAGAACAGATTTCCTTCATGTCTCTTAGTTTATATTCCCACGCTCGGGTTCTTACACCAGTGATACAATACGTTGCCTGCACATGTATCGCTGATTTATTTCACTTATGAGTATGGACTCCAGTTTTGACCACTTGCCTACAAAGTCCCCAAAACTGTCTTTCTTTATAGCTGAATAATATTCCATTATATAA
>PVLD010028541.1:0-19284 GCA_004027595.1 Dinomys branickii
AGATTTCCGCTTCTACTCCCTACCCCAAGACCTGGCCGGGGCAAATAAACAGCTTGCCACCCCAGGATTCTTGCAGATAGGCCACTCAGGTTTTCCTCCCTGGGTGGAGCTCCTTCCCGCCTCACAAAACCCGTTGGGGCGCCTAAGTAGGTCTTCCCACCCGGGAGATCCCGCAGTCCTTGAAGCTGCTTTGATGTCTCTCGCTGGGCTGAGCTTCTTCCCGATTCAGGAAAAATCGGTTAGAGCGCGCACTTAACTCACCCTGTGATCGTGCATACAGGAGTGCTGTTCAGATGTTTTTCCCTGGATGGAGATTTTCCCCGACTCAGAAATCGAGCCAGCCAGTCGCTGTTGCTCCAGTTCGTGCAGCGCTGGCTGTGGGGTGGGGTTCTGAGCGGGATCCCGGAGTGCTGCCCGGTTTGGTGCAGTTTGTCCCAGTAGCGCGTTCTCTGTCGGGTTCAGGAGCTGAAGCCGTTCTTCCCTCCACACTCGCTCTCTCGGCTGGTTGTCTTCTTCCCGGAAGTCCTTATTTCTGTCTTCATATTGTTATATTTCATTGTTTGGGTGGTAATCCTCTGGGAGGTTCTCTCTCTGCTGCCTACCCGGTCGCCATCCCATGCTTGAATTCTAAGCTGTAGGTAAGATACTTTGCATAGTACAAGTCACAATTTAGTGAAAAATTTACAAAAGTTATGTAACACATTACTTTGTGTTTCATTGCCCCACCCAAAAAATAGAATGATGATACCTACATCATAGATATGAGCTGATACACGCTAAGCATGGTACCTGGTACACAGTAAGTGCACAAGAAATGTTAGCTATTTTTATATTTACTGATATCAGGAGAGCAGAGAACCAGCACTTAGAGCTGGAGTAGAAATTCGAGACAAAGGAAACAGAGAGATGCAAGTGAATCTGTATGCTCATGTGAGAGAGAAAAACACTAATGGAAAAACGTGAGACAAGTGAGGAGGGAAAAACAACAGCATCAATCCTGTCACCTGGTTAGAGTCACACCTTCACACTGGAGCCACAAAGCTAAGTTACCTTCAATTGCAGAATCTTCACCCTCAGCAAAGGCTTACTCAGTTTAAAGGCTTTGCTGCCGGTTATATTTCAGGTAGTGATGAAGATTAGTGGACATCAACTTGAATTCTCTTAACTTCTGTAAGCAGATCCTGCTGAATATGACAGACTAGTCAGGCTATAAAAGCATCAGTAAGGATCAGTTAAGTGTGAAATGTACTCTTAAGTATAAAACCTATGATGAATGTGTAATTTTTAAAATTATTATTATGAGACACATTGCTATTAATCACACACACACTCACTTTGAGCACATTTACCTCATATTCCTTGCCACTTTTTGAAACCGTTCTGGAAGTCTTCTTTCATAAATGTTTTTAGGTGGGCTATGATAGCTACATATTTTGATATACTGAGTGGATTCAAAACATTTGCCTTTCCTGGTCATTTTGATTTCTGGGAAAAGTCAGACATCCCATGGTGCCAAATACAATGAATAAGGTAGATGTAGGCACATATAATGTTTCCATTTGAACAAAATTGCTGTGAAAATTTTAAATTGATTCAGGACATTGAGCCAGCTACCAAAAGATACTCGTGAAAGAGCACTGTCACTGCTGCAGAAAATGACAAGAATGGTGGGGAATGTTCAAAACAATGGGTAGTAAATTAAGGAGGGCTAAAGACAATGTATCTCTTACTGTAATAATTTTTTATCACACTGTAGTTTTTTATCAGCCCTTGTAGCTAAACAAAAGCCCACACAACCAACCAGTCAGCCCCTGGAGCTAGCTGCTATGAATAGAATTCCTTCTCAGCATTAGAAGTATCCCTCAAAGTTAAGCTACACAGGGAGGGGAGAGGAGCAAAAGGGGGTTGTTCCATGGGCAGAGAATTTCAGTTTTGCAAGACTGAAGTATAGAAAGCTATTGCTCAACAAGGTGTGTGCAGTTAGTGTTAGAGTCCACTAAATATGATTATGATGATCAATATTGTGTTTTTTACATCAGAATAGAAAACAAAAATAAATATTAGCCCACAGGTATCCTCTGGCATGATCTAGATTGAGGAGAATAAGAAACTTGCATTTGAAAAGAGGGGACTAGGCAAAAAGAAAATAAGAGTGGAAGCATGGGCCACTTCCCACGCAGAAGTAAGTTCCATGCAGAGGCTCAGGCAGCCAGCAGACCATAGAAAACTGCTGACAGTATTGGGGATGAGAGCATGTAAGAACAGAAGGGAAGCTGAAAGAAAGAGGCAAGGGCGGGAGGGGTAGGCAGGCCTGGATCACCCTGTTGAATCTGTTGATCTGGCTGAGGTCTGCTTCTTTGATTAATCTTCATGTATATCTTTACCAAGGATGTGCTAATGTACCTATGGTTAATTCATTTTATAGTTTAGAAACATCATCTTTCTTTGGCCAGAGATAGAGGAATAGCAGTTGCTTCCCGGGGCTTCTGAATAAACCTTCAAACCCATTTTTTGAAATCCAAAGACATCACTAACATTTTTGTTTTTATAAACAACTATTCTATAATTTGTGTTTTATATGCCTTAACTCAGTTTTTTTTACAGTTACTATTATTTACATATTTAAGTAGGGAAACAAGATCAGAGAAGTAAATCTATCCAGTATCATTTAGTTAAAGGTAACAAAGCTGAGAATTAAGTCCAAAAGATCTGACAAAAGTCCATAATTGATTCCACTAATGCACAAATGTCATTTGCTGGGAAACATTCATTGAGTGTCTACAATCACATAGATTACACAAAGAAGCTTTGCCCTGTAGAAGAACAGAGATATAAATCAAGCTGTTAATATAAACCATACACACATGAGATGGTTGCCACAAATTCAAACCAGTAATTGTTCATGGAGCTATTATTTGTTGGCACAAGGAGCTGCCTAATAATCTCGCCCAAAATAGAGTGGTTCAAGACAATCAGCATTTCTCTAGTTCACAAGTATGATGATCCCCCATGTGGGGTCCCAACTGGGCCAACTCCCATGTCTGATGCTCAGCTAAGGTTCAGTCTTCCACTAGCAATGAAGGGTACCTTTCTCCACACAGCCTTGCCAGCCTTTGTTATTGGTTGACTGCTTGTTGGTAGCCATTGTTTCTGGAGTGAAGTGGAATCTCCGTGTTGTTTTAATTTGTATTACCCAGTATAGTTGTTTCTCAAAAAACTAAAAATAGAAATCCCATTTCACCCAGCTGTTCTCCTTCTACCAAAAGAGTTAAAGCCATCATGCCACAATGACGTATGCATACCCATGTTTATAGCAGCACAATCCGTAACAGCTGAATCTTACAAGTAGCCTATGTGTCTGTCAGCAGATGAAGGATACAGAAAATGTGATATTTATACACAATGGAGCACTGCTTTGCCATAAAGAAAGATAAACCTGAGCCATGTGCAAGAACATGGATGCATCTTGAGACCATACGGTTAGGTGCAGTAAGTCAGGCATACAACCATCAATATCAAATGGCTTCTCCCACATGAAAAACTTAATATACAATAAAATCTAAAATAAAAGACATAATAGGAAAAAAGGAGAGAAAGTTATGATAATTCAATGTGAGCAATGTATCTAACGTAGCTAAAAGTGTACTTTGACTTAGTGTAATCGTCTTATATGTTTTATATGTTCTTCAGCCTATTCATCTGGTTTTCACCCTGTATATGTGATAATTAACTTTATAAGTATTTGTAAGATAAATAAATGAATATGATGCTAGAAAAAATAAACGGAGATGGAAAGGGGAAGAAGAATTGAAATGTATTATGTACAGTATCAGTCCCCTACAGGAATGTCACCACTGTGGAATGCAAGTATGTATTAATAAAAGTCAAAAAGTAAAAAGTAAAAGAAATCAAGTCCACTTCTTCTGCAGGGATGAAGCCACTGTCAGGCTGGGCCCCCCTTGTGTCATTCTCAAACAGCTGTCATGGTGGGGAGGAGGGGAGCAGGGAAACGAGAGAAGCAAGGGAAACGAGAGAAGCAAGGGAAACAAGTGCTTCTCAGGTCTCTGCAAATCCCCCCCCCTCCGCAGGCCAGTGCCAGTCACATGACTGAGCGACGGCAGAAGGCGGACCCCAGTGCTGGAGTAACAAGAACTGCAGAGTCGTGTGTCCAAAAGCACAGATACAAGATAGGTGACTATTTGGGCCAATCATGCAATTATTCTGCTGCAAGAGCCACTGATGGCTGTGACAAGAAATCTGTTTGTGGGTGTGGGGCAAATGCACACAATTCTAGTCAAGTATTTAAAGCTACTCTATAAGAGGATAATTCATTCCTATCTGCATTTTACAGATGAGAAAACTGAGGCTTAGAGAGGTTCATTATGCAGCTTCTGTCGATAGACAGAAGAGCCTCATGTAAACATTGGTGTACCTAACTCCAGTGTCCTTTAGTTTCATCTTAGACTTCAGCATAATTTAAGGTAAAGTTAAAAGGTCAATTTAAAATTAAAAATCCAACTGGAAAAACAGTGAAATTTTGCACAAATTCTAGTCATAAGCTCTAAATTGTGTTTAACAAAGTTTCACAGCTATTCAGCAATAATATTTGATAAATAAGTCAACCATGGAACATTTGTTTGGAGTGAAAATGCATCATCTTGTTTGCCAAATTCTTCACAAGGATTCATGGAAACAATGCGGAACATAAATACCAATGTTCTTTTAGCCCAGAAGTTGGAGAATACTTTGAATTTTGGATGCTTAGCAAAAAACAATAAACAAAAAAAAAAAGCTTAGCAAATTTTTAAAAGCGGTACCTGAGAAAATGTGATATGCATTATGGTTTTACATACATAAACTCAAGAAGGTATTCAGTGTATCCTATAAACTGCTGTGGAAGATTTTCACACGGTCAGAGCACCATCGCACTGAATATGGGAAACCACAAGTGGGACCGTTACAAGCCATGCCATTTGCCGACAAACTCCATTACATTTTGTTCATTAATGCAATGCATTTATAACCAGAAGTAGTAAATCATGGAGGAGTGCGGGAGAGTCTGGCCTCTGAAACAGATGAAGTGCCAAGATTTGACCAATGCAATCCTTGCAGATTATAACTCACTTTTGGCACTGACAGATATGTTTTGATTTCCTTTCCATCATTTTGTTGCTTCCAGCTCCTACCTGTGATTGTATCACTTAGTTTGTGTTACACTCCTCCAGCCCAACTAGCAACAGGCTAGGGAGTGGAAAGAGAGGAAAGTCCTAAGAACCATAAATTACCGGCCTTGTGGCGAGTGATGAAGGCAGGAAGCCCGTAGAAGGACTTTCAGGAAAGTGATTTTGGCATTGGTTTCCTAATTGAGCATCTGCTTGGCAGCAGCTTGATTAAGATGCCCTGCGGTATGGACAGCAGGACAGAGACAGGTCTGCTGGAGAGCAGTCAGCATTCCCAAGGTTTAACACAACCACAGCAGTGAGCGTTGCGTTGGCGGAGGCATCACTCAAGTGGTAATCAGCTGGAGCCATCTTTATGTGACCCTGCCTAAGAGGGCTGGTGATCAAGCAGAGACAGCACTGAAATAATCTGCTGGGCGGACCACCAGCCTTAAGAAATAAAGGTGTTGATTGTACAGCAAGGAGCCATCTACAGGTGGCCCACACAAAGTCACACTAAGTCCTCCAAAGGACTCACACGTTTGCCTCACAGGCGGCAGCATTTGGACACCCGCCACAGAGAGAATCACTGAACAGCAATACAAACACAAGACTGCGATCTCATACCAAGTTCTTCAAAATAAATACAAAGCAAATCCTACTGTTTCTACCATCTCCAACTCCAGAGAAGCAGGAGACACAGTAGAGAGAGGGAAAAGTGCGGGAGCCACGGACTGCACTCTGTTCCCTTGCCAAGTCCTCCAGAACCACGCCTGGCCCAGGCTGGGAGGCAGGGAAACGGGAATTATTTAAGCTGTATGAAGACTGAAGTTTTAAACTGGTCTAGACGAGATCAAGTTGTTAATAACTGCAAAGGACTGGAAAGCTGTGGAATAAACCTGAGATCTCATGGAGGGATAGAAAAGGAAGATTCAGTTGAGCATGGCAGAAGTAATGATTGGAAAAAAGTAATATGACTTCATCTTTCCTAAACTGGACTCTTCAATCAACCGAGTGCTCCAATCCAGGTCTCAATTTTCCCCTCTGAAAATCGGAGCCCTTCCAGGTCTAATGTTCTCTAAGAATCAGTCTCTCAATCCTACATGGCTGGATTTTTCATGTGCCCATTGGATATTTTAATGCTGAGCACAATGCATAAAATAGCCATGTTCCATCTTCAGCTTTAGGCTCTACAGTACACAAAAACAGCAAAATTAATACTTAAGACCATCAGAAATGAGTAATGAACTTTCACCACCGCTGACATGATCATCCTGGACCTCAGCCTCTTGGAGCACGAGGCACTAGTCCAGGTGTCAAAACATGATTAGCTTTTGATTCTGCTTTAGAATAAAATTAACTTTCTTAGTTTCTCTATCTCTTCACCCCAGTATACACAGTCAGGCTTCTGACAGTTATTTAACAGATGTAGTGAAATACTACAATGTTCTTTTTAAGCAGCTAATAATGCTTGCTTGCTCCGAGTTTTTCTTTGGGGGGTGTTCAGTTTTTCACAGAAGGAAATAATGAGCCAAAGGGTGCCTACTAATAATTAACAAATTACTTGATCATTTCCCTTCTGACTATTTCTGCCTTTATTAAACAGTGACAGTGAAACTGTTCTGGTTTCTAATGGGATCCTTTTACTGGTAAGAGTGTACCGTTTTGTATTAGTGTCTAGAAAAATTTACTAATAAATCAAGTACATGTGTTCGTGGGTGTGATTAAGAGGAGTCCCACAAGAAATTATTTCATAAAAACTATCCCTAGTTTGTTTTCTTTCTGTAAATTATGTAGCCTATTCAGCTGGCAAATAATTCAGCTCAGTTCATTTTCAAGTGCTTCGTTTTTGACTGAGCTAAGAAATGACAACTCCCCACCTGCAGAACAGTATGTTCCAGAAGTGGACAGTTCCCATCCCCCAGGCTCTCGGGGTGCACTGAAGAACACACTGGAGGATGAGCCTGGATTGTGTTTTCTTTCCCCAACCAGAATCCTAAGAACTCATACGGAATTCATGGTAGTCTGCAAGACTGAGGTTTTTATTTTTATGCAGGTCATCTGTGAGCAAAAACTAATTAAAGGGGGTAGATTAAAGAGAAAGAAGTGAGTGACCTAACAGATCAAACTCTCACGTAAGGTAGATATCAAAAGATTACAAGGCTCTGTCATGGAAGAACTCCTAGATCGTGAGGATAAATGGATCATTGTCTTCACTCAACTGAATTCAGGCTATATATTGTACAGTATAATCACCCCAGTTTGTGGGATGGTGTAACTTTTTCTTCTACAAAATTCCAATCCAAATCATACTTGTTGTTTAAGCAGACCTTAGTTTAATTTCTACCATTTAAAACAAGTGTGACCTTCAGCACATTTTTATTGAATGAATAGCTCACCCAGTCCTGAATCCTGTCCCCCAAAACTGTTTACAATTCTAATTGTAAATTAAAAGATCTGTTTCCCACAGACTGCAGCCACTGAGTTGGGCTTACAAGGTCTCAAACCCCCTAGAATTCCTGAGGAAGAATTCACTTCACCATCAAAAATCAGACTACCAAAGAAATCCATATGGCTCAGTAATTTACAAACATATTCCAAACAGTTATGATACAAGAAACTCCAAAAAACCCATCAGCGCAGTATTAAGTGTTCAAGAACAGTTCCAGTACAGTAGGGAAGAAAAGCACTTGCACCTGTATGACTTGCTATTTACTGCAATAAGTTCTAAAAATATGTTTTCACCCAGGGGCAGCAAAAGGCGGCAGCTCGAGGTCATCCTTTTAATCACCCTGGGTCAGATCCAAGAGACACCTGCAGAGTATAGCACATCACTCAGCACGCAGTATTCAGCGGCTACTTTCCAGTCCCCATAGGTAGGCCTAAGCAGATTGGAGTCAGGGAAACAGGGAGAAAGAAATGACACTGTGGTCACAGAGAGAACCAAGGGTACATTCATCTCTTGAAAGTAAACTTTCAAATGAGCAAGGCAACACCACAGGTCCTAAAAAGGAGTACCGCTCCTAAATGTCCCTTAGCACGCCAAATTCTTGCTGCTGAGACTGTGCTGCCGGACCCCTGGGGCAGTGACCCCAACTTGGGTCACACTTCTGCTCTGAGTGCAGCAACAGCCCCATTGAGTGGCCCACTGTGTATGCTGTTGGGCCAGCGATTCTTGTCTATCTAGAGTAGTGATGGCTGGACCTGCCTCAAGGACAAGGGACCAGTCAGCTTCTCAGGGCTCTCACTTCCCAGCTCAGAACACTTCCACTATCCATCTCTACAACATGTTATTTAAAATCCATTTTTCAAAGCTTTTCATTGATTTTTCAAAGTGAAACACAAAAATAAGCCGTAGACTCATCATTTATCACTGGTGAAGCATACAGGGAATGTCACATGTAATTTGTGTGAAAGCCACACTTTCATGGAATCAGTAATGAGTGCCAACAAAACAGAATCAAATTTAAAGCTGGCCAAACATCCTCATTTTATAGCTGAGGATGCTGTGTCTCTTTAGGGGGTGGTGGGGAGTGAGGAAGTTCAGGCAGCGAGCGCACTGCAGAACTAGAACTGGAACTTTGGCTTATGCTCACTCCCTTCCACATCCCTGGCACCATTTTTTACTGGGTCCCCCAGGTTATATCTGCCACCTGCTCAACCCCTTAAGCAACTTCAACCTGTCCCAAAGCATATGCTGAAAGCCACATAATAGGGTCACTCTCTCCCTGTACTTCACATGGTCATATTTCTTTAGGACTACTGATTGGCACCAGTGAGCTGAGATTCAAAGAAAGGTCACCCTTGATCTCAGCCTTTATAGGTGGCCTCACCAAATATTTTTCACATTTTTAGCACTAGCCTCAAAACATTGTCTTAACTACTTGGATTCATTGCATATTTCTAATTGGGACTCTGGTTCTACAATGACAATATTTCCACAGTTTGCCTAAAGCAACATACCAGACCTTATATTGGGCTTCTCTACCTGGATTTCCTGATGTAGTATTTGTGGCTGGTACCTACTGTGTTCTGAATGTCTATGTCTCCCCATGATTCACAAGTTTAAATCTGTGAGAAATAAGTGCTTGTTCATATGCCACCCAGCCTGCAGTATTTTAATATAGCAGCAGCCCAAACTGCCCAAGACAGTACCCCATCCAGATTACCAGACTGATATAGTCACCCCAGCTGATTCAGTGAGTACATTAGGCCAGCCTACTTCCCTCAAAGAGGGCCAGTGGTGGTTATTAACTTGGTTTACCTTCTTGACACTTTCACCCAGCATGAACCATGCTATTTCCCTAGGACCACAACTTAGTTCAGTCTCTTCTTTCCTCCTTTCCTGTCTTATACATTTTTCCTGAAGACTTCCTCATAAAGTAAACCTACACCAAAATCTCAGACTCTGCATGTAGGAAACTCACCTGGGACACCTGACCTTTCAGTTCGGTGATAGCCAATCACTGAAAGCACTTACCACAAGTGCAGTCAGCATATCCGGGCTCTGAGGCATGAGGCTTTTTTTGTGTGTGTGTGGCAAAAGAGATCAACTCAGGACCGTGAGCTTGCCAAGCAGGTGCTTATTTCACTAAGCCATATCCCCAGCCCCACCATGGGGCTTTTTAATTCAGATTCAAACTCTGAGATTCACTAGATGCCTAAAGTTGGCAAACGTTTAACCTTTGTGTTATGGGTGATGCATTGTGTCAACTTGGGGAGTCTAGAGGTTTGGCTGAGTGACTCACCAGGGAGCTAGGGTGCTTACTTTATATATATCCTGAGCCTGCGGACAGAGGCCATGGAGATTGTGTGAGTGCTACACCCCCACTGGCCGGGGGTAGCCTGTTTACAATGTAAGGGAGGTAAGGAAGACTGCTCATACTCCATTCCTCCCTTTTGCTCTTGTGGTTTTTGTGGTATCTAGCAGTCATGAACGTTTGCACTCTGCCATGTGCCACTCTGCCTCAGAACCAGCCAAGTATGGATGAAACCTCCACAAACTGTAAGCTAAATAAACCTTCCCTTCCTTCATTTGGGGTGTTGCGTATTTTGTCTCAGCAACAAGAGAAAAGTAAGCAAGACACTTTGTCAGTTTGTTTCCTCATCTCTAAAAAGATACACTAGTAGAAAATTGTTGTGAGAATTAACAAGCTCAAATATCACATGGTTTGGGGCTAGGGATATAGCTCCACGGCACAGCGCTTATCTGGCAAATGCAAGGTCTTTCGATTCCCGGTACCAAAAAGAAATCACATGGTTTACCTTATACAGTTACATATATATATTATATATATTAGAGAGAGAACAAAATAGAAGAGAGATAAATAGGAAATAGGGAGTTCAAATAATTCGCCAAATTACAAATTCCATTGTTTTAAAAATATTTCAATATATATACAAATTAGTTTCATTTATATTACTTTTTAAATTAAGATTAAAACTAAGATTCATTGACAAGAAAGTTTTGTGCTATTATGTGTTTTATTGTTTTTGTAAGAATCTTTTTTATTTATGTCTTGCATTCTAAGTAACTATTCTGAAGATGATGCACAGTGTATTAACTTGTTCATCTCTTATTTGATTATGGAATTTTGTTTTATTTTTATAAGATAAAAAAGCTATAATGCTGCCAAAAGCTTTTAGCCTGGTGTTTAATGCATTTCCTCTGATATTTTAATGTTCCCAACAACTGATACAATATTTCTTGGTCATTTACTATGTCCTGAGCTCTGTGTTAAGCATGCTGCATTCATTATTTTATTTAATCACTTCTTCAGCCCTTTGAGATAGTTTCTCCTACTACCCTCAGTTCGCATATGAAAAAACTGATTCTATAAATTGACTGAAGTCTCCTACTTCGTAAGTGGCAGGCCTCAGATTTGAACCCAGATATACTGGCTCCAAAAGATACCACTGAACTGTTCTCTCCCGGAGCAGTGAGTCCTGCTGTCTTGTAGCCACATCTCCCTTTTCACCCCCATTCTAACCCTCAATTCCTGCTTCCCTTAGGAAACTCACTCATCAATAGCACTTTGCAATTAAATGCCCGTGCTTCTTTCGGCTTCGCCTTCTAGCAAAACCTCATGTTCCCGCGTCCTTTTCTACGTGAGCTGCCCAGCGAGCTCTGGCTTGCAAGCTTTTGTGTGCCTGAAGACAGTGACTTTGCTTTATCAAGCACAGATAACCTTTGCATTTTAAACTTGTTCTTCAATGATATCTCTGCAAGCATTGTGCAATGTCGTCATTTCAGACACCTTGGTGGGCTGCTAGGAAAAAAGATTTTTGTGGGCAGAATGTTTATTCCCAATATTTCACAAATCCTCCCACATTGGTTATTGTAACTTTCTTTCTGTAAAACATTCTCAGCTGAACCCCTGTCTGAGAGGGATTATGTATCTGATCATTGGGGGATCAATTTCCCATTAGCTCAGCTGGACAGGTTCCATTCAGTCATCCCTGCCATCATAAATATTACGTATTCCACTTTTTAGAGACAGAAAACAGGTTCCTATTTCTGAAAACCACCCAGGTCAGCTTCAACTCCTTCTTTACAAATAAGGGAGAAAAAAAGAGATGGAAAATGAACAAAAATTAGACGAGCTGCTCTCTTTTCTACCATGTCTTGTTTTATCTGAGTACAGTTGCACAATTACCTAGATGATGCTTAAGCAACAGAGCTTCCTCTTTGCGGCTCCTTGCAGACTTTTGCATTACGTAGAGGAAAGAAAGGTTAAGCAAAAGTTCCTCTGAACAAATGAGCCTTTAGATAAACCTTTCATTAGGCACACAGTTCGTTGATTCTAATCGGAGAGATTCAAATGAGAGTCACACTTGACCTCAGCCCTCTTTCACTGGGTACGTAGTGGGAACTCAGCCTGGCCCTCGATTTCTGAATATCAATTAGAGGAGAAACATCCATAAGACATGCTTACATGGATTATGCATAATGAAATAGGGCCTTTAAATCCATTTTTCCTCTTTCTATCCCCACAGGGTACCCAGCAAGTTTCCTTAATAATCAGAAAATATGCTTAGCAATTCAAAAAAGCATTACAGAATCACATTTCAGATATAACAGCTAAAAACTGTGTAAATAAGCCAGGAAACAGGAGTTACAAAATGAAACAAAAGAAATCAAAAGTTAATCACCTTAGAGCATTAACTTTGAAAAGCAGCTTTACCAAACTATACCATATCTCCTCATTTTGGTTAAAACATGTACAGGTATGTACATATGCACTAAAAAACTCTGGGTAAATAGACAATGAAACATTTCCCTTAATAGTAATTCAGTAGCTATCTATAACTGGTAGGAATGTATTTTTTTAATTTTAATTATAACCACCAACATATCTTAAAATCCTAATGCCCAGTACCTCAGAATGTGACCTTACTGAAAATAGGGTTGTTGCAGACATGATTAGTTAAAAGCAAAGCCATACTGGAATGGAGGGACCCTAATCTAACATGACTACCATCCTTATAAGAGGACGCGGAGGGGAAATGGCCATGAGAAGACACGGACACATGAGAACAAAGCTATGTGATAACAGAGGCAGAGACTGGAATGGAACCACTGCCATCCAAGGAAAACTAAGGATTCCTGATATCCAATGAGAAGAGAGAAAGAAGGGATATTTCCCTACAGGTTCCAAAGAGGCTCCATGCTGACACCTTGACTTTGGACTTCTGGTTGCCAGAAGGTGAGAAAATAAAGATCTGTTAGATTAAACCATCCAGCTGTGAATCTTTGTCACTGTAGCCCTAGGAAATTAAAACAATAATACTTTTCAAATTTCTGTTTGTAAGTACTTTTATTAAAGCATATATACTAATTTTGTTATTTTGAAAAAATCCTTTTATATAAAAAAGAAGGAAGTAAAGAAGGAAAAGAAACCAAGCTGATAAGGCTGATTTTGATTCTTGTTAACTACCTTGGATGAGACCATAGAGGATATTAAATAAAAGAATAATAAAAAATCACAGTTGAAATTTCAACACAACTTATAGGGATCTCTCTGCAGCCCTCGGTCACTCCATACAACCGTGTCTTACCCTCTGTTAACTTCCCCCATGCTAGCAAAGAGCCTTCTTCTGATCTGCTCCTTCTTCCAACAGTAAAGCCTTACCTACTCTTGGTCCACTAGCCTGAGGCCCCTCTCTGGGTGACATCCTTTTATGTATGTTTTCATCAGTCATTTACTGAGCAATAATCTGGGCCAGGCAATGAGCTGGAGACAAAATAAATAGAACAGTCCTTGCCCACAGAGAGTTCACAGTCTAGTGGAGCAGAAAGGCAAGACACAGCTAGTTCATTAGCGTGTAGGGAATGACTTGGTATAAAAGTCTGGTAGGGGCAGTGTGCCATGGAGCTAAGCCCCTGCCCAGCCTTGGGCCCTAAGGGAAGGAGTCAAATTTTGAAGCATATGTAAGTGCCAGTCCCACAAAAAAGGAGAAAAGAAATTTTCAAATAAAGGAGGAAGCAACAGTTTTAAGATACAGAAATGTAACAGACTCACAGTAAATTTGGAGGAACCTTGAGGTGTTTCTGGAATGGGAGCCAGAGACCCACAGCCCATGGAGCAATGGGGCGGAGTCAGAATTGGCAAGATCAGGGCTGGGGGTATAGCTCAGTGGCATGGTGCCTGCCTGGAAATCACAAAATCCAGAGTTCCATTCCCAGTTCCAAAAGAAGAGAAAGAAAGAAATGGCAAGGTTAGAGGTCTGAACTGCAGGAAGAAGGAAATGTTGGGAAATTTTAGGCAAGGTGATGCTATGTGATCAGAGTCGTACTGTGGGAAGATTACTATGGGAGCAGCATGGGACACTCTTCAGAGGTTCCAAGAATGGATGTACTTAGTATTACTAGGAGGCCAGACAAGACTGAGGCAGGCTGCCTGGTAACAATGGCAGTGGATAGAAAGAATGAGCTGCAGCGGAGTGGCTGCAAAGGGGAATTCTCTCACACATCCAAGATGTACATCCTGCTTTTACTATTTACTTTTTGGATAAACTTTGGAAAAGTTGCTTAACTTTCTGTGCCTCAATTATCTCTCCCTAAAATGAGAACAATTACAGGATTTATCTCATTAGATTATGATTAAGTGAGTCCATATGTGTCAAATGCTTCAAAATGATCCAGTATGCCTTACTACTAAAAAAATTCATATACACATATATATTATATACTACATTACAATTACATACAGTATACACACACACACACACACACACACACACACACACACACACACACATAGGCTTTTGTGAAAGTATGTGTAGAGTAATGGAAGGAGAAAATTTCTAGTGCAATTCTGATTTTTAACCTAGACACCAATGTCTACTTCGTCTACCTCCTTATCTCTGGCTGACTCCTTTCAGTCTCTTCTTTGGCATGACTTCTTGGAGGAAGCACCCCTAATCACTCAAGTTCCATGAGCACTATGCCCTGCCACATGATCATGTTGACTTTGTGAGCCTACAATGACTCTTTCCCTGTGCAAACCAACCCCTCCACTGGGACTGCAAGAGCCATGAGAACAGGACCAAGTCACAGTATCAATTATTGCATTGCCAGAGCTTTGTTTGGTTCTGGTATTTAATGTATGTATGACAAATTCATGAGCGAGTGAATAATTTAATCAACTAATTCAGATGAAGGAGAAACGATGGTGAGATGAGGTTTGAACATGTCCGTGTTGTGGTATCTGTAGAATATGTAACTGAGTTACCTCATAGATTATTAGAAACAGAATTAGGGAGCTCAGGGGAATATGTTTGAACTGAAAATAATCAGCATTAGCCTTTTTTATAAGAAAACAGAACCGTGAGAAGACCTGGGGAGAGAGAAGAGCTGGGAGACCTAGAGCAACTGGCAGAGACAGAGCGATGAGGGACGGTGAGTTGGTCTGAGGTCTTGGCCTTCTAAGTTGTGGCCCTGCTGTTTAAAAACAAAACAATAGTAAATCTTTTATAGTTTGGGGTCTTTCCACAATTCTACATATAGATGGAGTTCTCTTGAAGTACTCAAGAAACATCATCAAGGCAGTCACGTGTTCTACATGTCTGGGTCAGTTTGGGCTGCTGTGACAAAGCACCAGAGTTTGGGTGGCTTATAACAATAAAAATCTGTTTTTCGTAGTGTTGGAGGCTAGGAGTCCAAGATCAGCATGGTCAGATTCTGAGGTCCTTCTAGGTTGCTGATGATTATCTTCTTGCCACATGGCAAAAAGAGGGTGAGAGAGATCCTTACAGTTCCTTTTAAAATGGCAGTAATCATAGTCATAAGGACTCCACTTCCATGACTTAGTTATCTTCTAAAGCCCAAGTGACTAATACCATTGTATTGCAGGTTAGGATTTCAATATGGGGCCGGGGATATAGCTCAATGGCACAAGTGCCCGCCTGGCAAGTGCAAGGTCATTAGTTTGATTCCCAGTACCAAAAAAAAGGTTTCAATATGAATGTGCTTCAGGAAGACAGATACTTGGTCCATTAACAATATATACATACATTACCTTGAACTATGTATACATTAGTCTACCTCTAGTTGCTCATACTGAGTGCTTACTTTGCACCAGGTTCTATTCCAAATGCTATATAAACAAATTATATTTATAATATGCATGCATATAATTTATGTAATCCTCACAACAGCACTGTGTGGCCGCTCTTATCATCGTCCCAATTTCACAGCCTTGGACACTGAGATCTTGAGACTGACTTCCACTTAAGCTGTAAAGGTAGCATTCTAGACAGGCCAGCAAACAAATTGTCTGGCTGGTGAAAACCAACTGGCCAGAGGAGGAGCGCAACTCATTCAAACCAATGAGTTCCACAAAGTTTATCCACCTGATCTGAAGGGTTTATCCATTAGAAGCAAAGTCCCATCCCCCCTCTTAATAGAAACGCCTCTTTTGACTGTTTGCTGGCAACGCTTCCCTGGCTTCTATTCCTGGCAGCTGATTGAACACATTAAATCAGCCCACAGGAATAAGTCAAACTCTATTAGTCACCCTGTAAAAATGCTGTCTATTTATTTATTATGAGTTATTTATAAACATCAAAACTAGACTCTATAATTTAATACCACCTGCAATGATTTCTAAAAGTGGCAATATTTTATTACTACGATCTGATTAATTGACCTGTTCAAACAGAGCTCCAAATCAAGCATAACTTCTCTTTGACAGAAGTGTATTCATCTTCGTCACAAAGCAAGCCTTCTCAACTCATCAAGGGAGAACACAGCTCATCTAAGAGAGTCAATTAAAATGAAAGTAATGTGGACAGTCCACTGAAGAAACACTGATAAGATCGTCATAGTTCCTGTTTTACAAAACCTAAACACAGTAGGACAGAGTGTGTGATTTCAGTCAGATACGTTCAAAAATGCACAAATGTAATTCATGGCATCAGAAGTCAGGACAGCAGCTTTCTGTGGAGGCACAGCCTGGCAGACCCACTCTCTGGGAAGGGGGATAGTGGGACCTTCGAGCAATTGTACATGTTCTGGCTATGGGTGACATGGCTGTGTTCACTTTGTGAAGTTCATCATATTCACTCTTTTCTTTACATTACATATATATGATGCAGTTCCCCTCAGCGGCAACATCAGCCAGAGATTTCACTGCAGATGATCTACCCAACTCTTCCACTTCCTAGATTCATTTGGATAGGCAAGTCATGCTAAGTGAGACTCGGCTTTCCCACTTGTAAATTAATCTCTATTTCATAGGTGGATTAATAGACATTATATATAAATATATTTTATTGTGTTTACACATAAATAAAGATATACATACCTATATACATAGACATACACATAAATATATGCATACATATAAAGCATATGTCACTTGATGAGAATACATTCCGAGAAGTGCAGTTAGTCAATTTCATAATTGTGCAAAAGTTACAGAATGTACTTATACAAGCTAAGATAACAATCGCATGTCTAGGTGATATGTTAAGGGAGTAACATTGCATATGTGTTCCATTATTGATCAAAACTTTATTAAATATATATGTGTGTGTGTGTGTGTGTGTGTGTGTGTATAAAATCCATCATCTTGAAACTTGTTATATAAGTTTTGTGTCATTATGATTATTGTTATTATATAGTCTTACTTCCAACAATGGTGGATACCATCCTTTCTTTTTTTTTTTTTTTTAACCATCCTTTCTTACAGAGACAACACAGAAGTTAAAATGCTGATTTTTTTTAAAATCCCTATTCTGGTCAATCCATGTAATAATAAATGAGTAACACGAACTAGCAACCACAATTTTGCCATTTTCTATGCATCTTGAAATCCTGTTTTCCAGGTGAGGCCTAAGAGACGTGAGGCCTAAAGTGAGCAGCCGCTTTCAAGGGACTCTTCTGGACCATTCCCCCGTCCCTAATCTAAAATTCAAACACTGCTTTGATCAACAATAAAGAAGGATACTCTTCAAAATTTGTAAGAGACAATCCCATATGCCATTCTCAGTCATTAACACCTATTATAATTACTGAATTTTTTTAGCCACTTACCAGGAAGGAGGATCCTGGGTAAAGAGAAATAGAAACAGGAGATTCCTATAGTTGGAGGATCCAATTCTGTATCATTGTCTATTGGATGTGTGGAGGCTGACATCTGAACTTTTTCATTCATAGCTGACTTCCACAGACAAGTGTCTTCCGACTGACCCATTCTTTTTAATGATTTATTATTACAGTCAAAATAGTTTACACCCAGCATCATTCATCCCACCAATGATTATGAATAAGTGTCAGGTGTGGAGGGTGCTATTAAGAAAAACCACCCTGCCTTCACCCAATCTAAGGGAGGCTATAAAAGGACATTGTGGTCAATACTGCATAGCAATATGTGTGGTAATGTTGCTTAGTGGATCCCTGAACAAAGAACGATCATATTTACTAGTCAGAAATGAACTTAAATATCTTTTCTTTTTTGTTTTTCTTTATTTTTTCTTTTTCCTCGTAGTCCACAGAGTTTTTTATTTTTAAAACATCAGGGAACGTTGAAAGACTAGTAGATTGTGGGAGACCATTGAGAGACCTGTGGTCGGCATCCATTTTGTAAACCACCAGCCATTTTGAGAGTTGAGTTCCGGTTTCCAAATATGGTCAGTTTCCTATAGATTACGTAATATCGCCTGATGCTCTGACCACCCTCGCGTGATGTTTGAACCTCCCTCCGTTGCCTAGTTACCCACTGATGTCAATCCCCACTCCACACTATATATAAACCCGAGCTTTCTGCTCAATAAATGAGACTTGATCAGACTCCTGTCTTGTCTCCATTTCTTGTGTCCCTTGTCTCTTTTTCATCCCACTCTCCCTCTAGGGCCTTCGTTGACTACCCGCGGGTCGGGACAGTAGACGAAGTAAAGATGTAGCAAGTGGAATGAAAGATCCCTCCGAGACCTCACTGCTGACAAGAGCTTCCCTTGATCCGTTATTTCATTGCCTGGTGGCGCCTCCTTTCTGTTAACCATCAAGGTCAGTAAAAATCTATTTTCTTATCACATTTCAATCTCATTGGATGCTTTCATCATAGCACACCTTGAGAAACTTCTGGAACCCTGAGAAAGAGTGCTATAGATTAAGATAGTCCCAGGTTCTCCTCAGGCGTTGGTGAGTGGCTGAATGACAAGTTTTGTGGGGTTTTTTTTGTTTTTTTTTTTTTAATTTTATTTTAAAGACAAAAGAATGGAGACATATGAACCAGAAAAGCCATAAACAATACAGCAAATACAAAGTTATACAGAATATAGTAGGGAATTAGAACTGGATGTTGTATTACATAGTTATCTTCACATTAGTTAACACAAAAACATTAAAGGAAATACCAAATTATAGATAAGATAGTGGGGAATTTGCACTGGATGCTGTATAATATAAAGTTATCTTCATTGCTGCTAGTACAAAAACGACTGAGGAAATACAGAATTATAGAGAACATAGAAGGGAATTAGCTCTGGATGCTGTCCTACATAATGTTACCTTCATCTTTGTTACTCAGGTTACACAGATGATGGCCCTTTTGATCAGTTCGTTTTTTCTCCTCCCTCATCTCTGTTGCCCTACCACTCAATCAGTCATCTTCCCTGTGAT
>PVLD010028542.1:0-19284 GCA_004027595.1 Dinomys branickii
TGATAGTTTGACTTCTTCCTTTCCTATCCTTATTCCTTTTATTTCTCTCTCTTGTCTGATTGCTCTGGCTAGTGCTTCCAGAACTATGTTGAATAGGAGTGGTGACAATGGACATCCTTGTCTTGTTCCTGACTTTAAAGTGAAAGTTTTCAGTTTATGTCCATTTAGTATGATGTTGGCTGTAGGTTTGTTGTAGATGGCTTTGATCAGATTGAGGTAGAGGCGATCTATTCCTATTTTTTCTAAGGTTTTTAACATGAATGTATGTTGGACTTTATCGAAAGCCTTCTCTGCATCTATTGAGATGATCATGTGGTTTTTGTCTTTGACTGTATTGATTTAGTGTATTACATTAATTGATTTGCGAATATTGAACCATCCCTGCATTCCTGGAATGAATCCTACCTGGTCGTGGTGTATAATTTTCCTTATGATTCGCTGTAATCTGTTTGCCAATATTTTGTTGAGTATCTTTGCATCTATGTTCATTAGAGAGATTGGCCTGTAACTCTCTTTCTTGGTTGGGTCCCTCTCTGGTTTTGGTATCAGTATAATACTTGCCTCCAGAAATGTGTTGGGGAGAGTTGCTTCCTTTTCGATTTCGTTGAAGAGTTTGAGGAGAGTTGGCATTAGATCTTCCCTAAATGTTTTATAGAATTCTGCTGTGAATCCATCAGGGCTTGGGCTTTTCTTTGTTGGTAAGTTTTTAATAACGTTTTCAATCTCATTAATTGATATTGTGTTGTTCAGGATTTTTACGTCTTCCTGATTCAATTTTGGCAATTTGTACCTTTCTAGGAATCTGTCCATTTCTTCTGTATTTTCTATCCTATGGGAATACAGATTTTCAAAGTAGGTATTAACGATCTCTTGGATTTCTGTGGTATCTGTAGTGACTTCATCCTTTTCATTCCTTATTGTATGAATTTGAAATCTTTCCCTTCTTTTTTTTGATAAGGTTGGCTAGGGGTTTATCAATTTTATTTATTCTTTTAAAGAACCAACTCTTTGATTCACTAATTTTTTGTAGAGTTTTCTTCATCTCAATTGCATTAATTTCTTCCCTGAGTTTTATAATCTCCTCCCTTCTTTGGGCTCTTGGTTCGGCTTGTTGCTCTTTTTGTAAGAGTTTGAGGTGTATCATTAGGTTATTTATTTGCTCTCTTTCTCTTTTCTTTGTATGTGAGTTCATTGCTATAAATTTCTCTCTGAGGACTGCTTTAATTGCATCCCACAGATTCCGGTAGGTTGTACTTGCGTTTCCATTTATTTGTAGGTAGTTTTTAATTTCTTCTTTAACTTCTTTTGTGACCCATTGGTTATTCAGGAGGTTGTTGTCTAATTTCCAAGTGTTTATGTGGTTTTTGGATTTCTCTTTGTCATTAATTTCCAATTTCATTGCACTGTGGTCCGATAATATGCATGGGATAATTTCAATTCTTTTGCATTTAGGAAGATATGCTCTATGGGCTAGAATGTGGTCTATTTTAGAGAAAAACCCATGTGCAGCTGAGAAAAATGTGTGGGGTGGAACTCTGTATACATCTAGTAAGTCCATTTGTTCACACTTTTGGTTCAGGTCTGTTATTTCTTTGCTGAGTTTCTGTCCAGTTGACCTGTCTCTTTGCATCAGAGGGGTGTTTAGGTCCCCTATTACAATAGTGTTATTAGTTATTTGATTTTTTACGTCTGTTAAGATTTGACTTGTAAAGTTAGGTGCACCATTATTTGGTGCATAAATGTTTAGGATTGTTACTTCTTCTTCTTGCAGCTTTCCCCTAACTAGTATGTAGTGGCCTTCTTTATCTCTTTTGATTGTTTTTGGTTTGAAGTTTACATTGTTTGCAAACATAATAGCTACCCCTGCTTTTTTCTGGGGACCTGTTGCATGGAGAATTGTTTTCCAACCTTTAACTTTCAATCTGTGGATTTCCTTTTGAGTAAAATGTGTTTCCTGTATACAGCATATCGTTGGATTGTGTTTCTTAATCCAGTCTTCCAATCTTTTCCTTTTGACTTTTGAATTAAGGCCATTTACATTAATGGTTATCATGGTTATATGTTGGTTATTCTAGTCATGTTATTTACTTGTTGTTTTCCTTCTTTTGCTGACTGTTTACTTGCTTGTTCTGTTTAGGGAGTTATTTATGTCATTGTTCTTGGGATTGTGGTCTCTTTTTTCTCTGTCTAGAATATCTTTTAGTGCTGTTTGCAATGCTGGTTTGGCACTCATGAAGTTCTTCAGTTGTTCTTTGTCGTGAAAATATTTTAGTTCTCCATTGAATTTGAGGGATAGTTTTGCAGGATACATCAGTCTAGGTTGGAAGTTGTTTTGCCTGAGAATCTGTAATACCTCGCTCCAAGCTCTTCTTGATTTCATGGTTTCCGTTGAGAAGTCTGCTGTGATTCTGATGGGCTTTCCTTTATAGGTGATCTGTTTCATTTCTGTAGCAGCTTTTAATATTGTGTTCTTTTGCTGGATATCTGGGATCTTGACTATTATATGTCTGTGTGTGTTTTTCTTTGGGTTATGGATCGTTGGCGTTCTATATGCCTCGATTAACTGAACTTCAGTATCTTTTATCTTGTTTGGGAAATTTTCTGGTACTATTTCAGCAAATATTCTTTTTATATCGTTTGTGTGGTCTCCTACTGTTTCACTCACTCCTATAACTCGAATATTGTTACGTTTTGCCTCATCTTGGAGCTGTTGGATTAATTTTTCTTGTGTCTTTGATGATTTTATGAGATCCTGCCTTTCTCGCTCATAAGTTGCCATGCTGTCTTCAGGGTCTGAGATTCTA
The DNA here is from genome assembly GCA_004027595.1 of Dinomys branickii. Taxonomy (NCBI): domain Eukaryota; kingdom Metazoa; phylum Chordata; class Mammalia; order Rodentia; family Dinomyidae; genus Dinomys; species Dinomys branickii. Next base: position 2,805 of record PVLD010028542.1, read on the forward strand.
TCTTCAGTTTCATTTAAGCGGTTTTACAAGCTTTCAGTGTAAGTTTTCAAATCCTGGCATTCTCTTTGGACCTGTTTCATTCTTGGTAATTCACTCCTAAATTGCTCTTGTAACGTTTGCATTTGTTTCCTATTTTCTTCTAATCTTTTATCTATTTCTTCTCTATGTATACAGAACATTTCTTCCATTATTGTTTTCAGTTCGTTTTTTGTCTGAGAAATCATTGCAGGTATGTGGCTTATTTCTGCTTTAAGGTCTTTTATGGCCTGTTGGAGTTGTTTCATTTCGGATGCAATCGTTTCATAGCTTGCAGGTATGTGGCTTCCTGGATCCCCTGTATCCTCGCATTTAGAACTTGTTCTGGGTGTGGTTGAGTTCGGAGACTGCGTTTTGTTCCTCTGTTTTCCCATTTTTGGGTATCAGATTCAATATGTTGAGTTACAAATTCCCCAGGCCAAAGGTCTGCTGCAGAGGCTGCTCCAATGACTCCTTCTCTTTGGGAGAATGTCCCTTAAGCTTTCTGCTGAGAGATCCGCTTAAAAGGCTGCTCAGATGCTGCTTTGTGGACCTTGCTATTCCCTACCCCGAGACCTGGCTGGGGCGCATAAACAGCTCGCCGCCCCAGGGACCCTGCAGGCAGGGGGCCGCTCAGGTGTTCCTCCCTGAGTGGAGCTCCTCCCCCACTCAAAAATCCCATGGGGCGCCCAGCCAGCTCTTCCGTCCCGGGGACAGTACAGTCAGAAGTGCTCCTCAGATGTCCCTCGCTGGGCGGAGTTTCTCCCTGACTCAGCAAAAACCAGTCAGTGCACCCAATCAACTCACCCTGGGATCGTGCAGGCAGGAAAGCCGCTGAGATGTATCTCCTTGGGTCGAGCTTCTTCCCGACTCAGAAATCCTGTTGCGGTGCTCACTCAGCTCACCCGTTCCGAGATCCGTGCCAGCAGGAGACCCCGGCACTCCCCCTCCTCCTCGGTGTTCTCACAGGAGCCGCTGACGCTCTCCGGCTGAGGATGCCGCCGTCTGCAGGGTCAGAGCTCTGAGTAGGATCCCGTTCAGTTGTGCGGATTAGCACAGTCTGCCCGAGGAGCGCATTCTCCCAGTTCTGCTCCGCCGCCTCCAAAAATTCCTGGTCGCGGCCGCCTGTGCCCATTCGGGTTTGGGAGATGGGCGGGTCCGTCCCGCCGCGATCGCACTCGGTGTTATGTGGGACTCACTCGTCACAGCCAGGGCCACGCAGCGCCGATCACCTCAGGCACCCAGCTTTCAGGGCCCGCCCACTTCTCACGGACGTATCCAGCCAACCCGTTAATGCTCAGGCAGCGCAGAGCAACACGTTCAGTTGGAATTTCGCAGCTGCGGACCCAGCACCCGCGCACAAAGATCGGTCTCTGGGAGAGTTTCCCTCTGCTGCTTACCTCGTCGCCATCTTCCCGAGGAGTCCATTCTATCTTTCTCATATTGCTATATTCCCATGTCTGGGTGGCAGTCCTCTGGGAGGATCTTTCTCTGCTGTTTACCTGGTCACCATCTTCCCAGAAGTACTTGTTATTAACATTTAAATCAGTAGACTTTGGTAAAGCAGATTGTCTTGTGGAATATGGGTGGGCCTCATCTAATCAGTTGAGTACCTTCACACAAAGGCTTAGATTTCCCAAGTAGAAGGAATTCTGCCTGAAGACTGCCTGAAGACCTGAAACTGTAGCATCAGCTCTTTCTGAACTCTTTGTTTTGCCACCCTGGCCTATTTATCCTTATGCCAGTGTCACATAACCTTAATTATGTGGCTTTATGATAAATGTTGATATCCAGTAGTATAAATTCTAGAACTTTGTCATTTCTTCAGAATTGTCTTGGATATTTTTTTAGCCCATTACATTGTCTTCTGAATTTTCAGTTTCTACCAAAAAACCCCAACACTTTCTGCGTTTTTTTGCTGAATTTACCTTGAATTTGTAACCTAGTTCAATAAGTAATTTTACACTATCAAAATATTTGAATTTCCAGTTCATGAAGAGGTCCTATCCTTTCATTTTTAAGGTCATCTTTCATTTTCCTTACTGTTCTTTTTTTTTTTTTTTTTGCTTTATTTTATTTTGTTTTTATGGTGCTGGAGATTGTACTCAAGGCCTTCACACTGAATTATATCCCTAATCGTTTTTATTTTATAGTTTTGAGACAAAGTCTCACTATGTTACCCATGGTGCCTTTCAAATTGTGATCCTCCTGCCTCAGCCTCCCAAGCAGTTGGGATTATAGGCATGCACCATGTGTTTTGTTATTTTAGTCCAAGAACTATATAATTCCTAAATGATTTTAAAGTGACATACATTTTTAAACTTTTATCTTCTACTCGTCTAGATAAGGAATTGATTTTTATATTCCAGCATATGTCAGAAGCATTGCTGTATGTCATGGTCTACTCTGACTGCCCTAACAAAATATCATGTACTGGGTGACTTAGCCAACAGAAATTCATGTTCTTACAGTTCTTGTAGCTGGAGATTCTGAAAACAGAGTGCCAGTATCCTGTGGTTCTGGTGAGAACACTTGCAGCTTGCAGATGTCTGTCTTCGTGGTGGGTACTCACATGGCTTTTCCTTGCCATGTGCATGTGGAGAGAGTGGGAAAGGGAGAGATCTCTCCGTCTTCTTGTGAAGATACTAGTTCTATTAGGAATGCTGCACCCTCATTACCTGATTACCTCCCAGTGTCCCCCACCAAATACTAGTATGTTAGGTGTTAGGGCTGTAACATAGAATTTAAGGGGAGAGACATTTAGTACATAATACTAAAATAACTGATTAATTTTAAGTTTATTTTAGCAATTTTGATAGTTTATATTCTTTATATTTTCTAGGCCTACAGTCATGCCTTCAAACAATGGTAGTTTTATTTCTTTTTTAATTCTTCTGTCATTTATTTTCTTATTGCATTGGCTAGAGTTTCAGGTACTGTATTAAATGAAACTTACACTAATAGGCATCCTGTTTTCTCTTTCGCTTGGTGGTGAAGGAAGGGAAGATTGTAGCATTTGACATTAAATACAACGTTTTCAGTAGTGTTTTGTATTTGGGGGAGAATGGGTAGAGAACCTTCATATGAGGTTAAAGGAGAGTCTGTTTTGCTAAAACAGTTTTCATGAATAGACACTTCAGTAAAGTAGCTTTTTTGCTAGTATTGTCATGATCATATTTCCCTTTCATTAAGGTGATGAATACAGTAGACATTAATAGTAAACATAGAAAGAACATTAGTAAATATAAGGCTTAGAACATCTGTTATTGTATGATGATATGATGATTTTTTGTTATTGATAGTAGATACATAATGTCATCCTGATAGAGTTATCTATGCCTATCAAGTACTTAGTAGGAATAAATAAATGAACAGAGGAGTGCCTTAGAAGGGACAGGTGACTTGAGATTTAAGCCTAAATTTAAAAATTAACATATTTATATATACAAACACCTTTTGTTAAAATTTTATCAAAAACATTTGTTTACTTTTATAGACTTTTAAGAAACTGGAATATTCTTCCAATATCAGTTTATTTTATTTAGTCTATATAGGCCCTTTCTATGTAGTCCCTTTATTTAGTCCCTTTCAATCTGTGTTACATGTAATTGATCCATAGATTTAGGGTTGGGTTCATAAAAATACTCATCAAGTTTTTCTCATTCCTAAGAATAGTGAAAATTTATAGAAGCGACCTTCTATAACAAATTCGTGTTTCACATCATTTGATACATACATTTTAAGGTGAATGGGGTACATAGGTGGTAGATAGATGAATGAATAAATAAGTAACTTAACAGGTAAGTCACAAAAACTTGCCATAAGTTTTCCATCTGGGTGAGATAAACCAGCACAGATGGCTTCCTATAGGTGACCTCTTTGGCTCTTTCTCCTAGGACTTGCTCTCAGAGCAGGGCATCCTTTAGCAGTGGCTGGGGAAAAGAAGAGCGAAGGTCAGGCACAACACAGAAATTAACACCATTATTTAATATTATTGAATTCAGAGCATCTCAACATACACTGCACACATTTCACATTGTGCTTTACCTTGTGTCTTGGTTACTTTTTTCTTGTTGCTGAGACAAAATACCCAATGCTCAAAATGAAGGAAGGAGAGGTTTATTTAGCTTACAATTCGTGGAGGTTTCAGTCCGTATTTGGCTGATTCAGAGGCAGAGGGCAAACGTTCATGGCAGCAGAGCACAGCAAAACCAGAAGAGCAAAAGGGAGGAATGGCTGCAAGCAGCCTCTTTCCTTCCCTTACATTGTAAACAGCCTACCCCCACCCAGGGTGTGTGTACCTCTCACACAATCTCCATGCCCTCCTCTTCCACAGGCTCAGGATGTATACAAAGTAAGCACCCTGGCTTCCTCCTGAGTCACTCAGCTAAACCGCTAGACTCCCCAAGTTGACACAATGTATCAACCGTAACACCTTGAACAGGAACAAATAATAAGACAGAGTAGCACTTGAACCTCTCAACGACAAGTTTATAATGCATTGAATAAAGGCTTCACTGCTACCAATGTATTTGTCCACCTGCCACCCTAAAGGTCTTTTAACACCTAAGAAATACATGTGTAGGTTTCATTTTGAGTAAGAAATGTGCCTTTCTGTTATAAAGAAGAAAGGTGCTTCAAAACAGAAGTGGGATCAAAGAACAAATATTATTCCACACGAGTATGTTCTTCAGCAAGCTAGTTTTTGGAAAGATTATAAATAGAAACTCAATCTCTGGAGATCAATCCCATTAATGCTACAGTATCAGTGTAGCCCTAGGCATGCATGTACCTAAGTTTACAGGTACTGCTGACCTAGATTGTAGACTTAGGTTTGAGACTATTGTGTTCAAGCTTATGCACATCTCAGACTTTTTACCTTGATCCTTGAGAAGCCTAAGACAAATAAAATATATCACAGGGCTTGTATAGCTGATGTAGACTCCCAAAATACATCGGTTCCAAGACATCTAATAGACCAAGTATATAAGTAACTCTAAAAGTAGTTTATGTAAAACTCTTATTTTGATAGATGGTTAGTGAGTTTTGGAGAAACTCAGATTTTTTTGTATCTCTAAATGTTGAAGAGACTAAAGAGCAGAAGTACGCATCCTTTCATGTATTTATTCTTTTAACATGCATTCCTTGAGGCACCTATTAACTTGTTTACACGTGACTAGGCAGTGGGGATATGCAAACTACACTGTTTTGCTCTGTATCGTAAAAGAGCAAAACATGGGAGACAAGTAAACGATAATAATTGCAGCATAATTACCAATTACTGTAAGTGCTAGGAAGAAAATAAACAGAGGAAGAAGGCAAATAATTGGCCAGGTCTTTTTAGATTGGGTGCTAATGAAGACCCTAGGAAGAGGTAACATGCATGTTTATGATTTCCCCGGTGCCACCCAGCAGTAAAGGAGTTGAACTCTCAGAAGAGGGTACTACTTACTATCAGGGCTCAAGCAGCGTTCAGGAACGTTTCCTCCTTTACCTGATGGGTAACTTCTATTCTTTTCCCTTTTCACAGCTGAGGAAAGTAGGGTGCAAAGTTCAGTAACTTCCCCAACACATTCAGCTAACTACGTAAGTGGCGGAGTGAGAATCCAAAACCGAATGGTCTGGCTGACTCCAGACCATCCTGTTCACTTTCATTTTGGTGAAACCAAGCCGACTGACATCAAAGCCTTCCATTCATTAGACCACAGAGTGTATGATAGTTATGGCTAGCATCTTTTTACTATTTTTCTGTTAAATAATTAACATTTGCCTCTATTTTATTACTTAGTTTTCATTATTATTTTTTAGCTATACACAAGCCACCTTCAAAAGAAAAGAAAAATGGTAGCAAATGCTCAGTTTGGGATCAATTTTAAAAACGGTAAGAATCTTTTAATGTGATATCAATTGATTTGAGTCCTTTCATCTGGTTGTGCAGTCCAGTATTCATCCAAAAGACTCTGTTTTGGTCCATCTGGGCTGCTGTAACACAACACTCTAGACTGAGTAGATTATAAGCAATAGAAATTTATTTCTCACAGTTCTGAATGCTGATAAGCCCAAGGTCAGGGTGCCAGCAGACCCATAGTCTAGTTCATAGACGGTGCCTTCTTTCTGTGTCCTCACATGGCAAGGCAACTCTCTGGGCTCTTCCATAAGGGCACTAATTCCCAACGTGAGAACTCTATCTCTGACCTGAAGGCCCCACATCCTAACAGCACCACATTGGTGATAAGGTTCCTTCCCTCCCTCCCTTCCTTCCTGTGTGGGGCATTGAGCCTCGCAGCTTTGCACTAAGGTACATCCCCAGCCCACTTTTAGTTTTTGTTTTGAAACAGTCTCATTAAATTGTGAAATTGTCCAGGCTGGTCTCAAATTGTGGTCTTCCTGCCTTAGACTCTCAGAGGGCTAGGATTACAAGTGTGCACCATTGCACTGGGGTTGGTGATCAGGCTTCTGGATATGAATTTGAGGAGGGTTGAGAAGATGACACACACACATTTAGACCATCACAGAGTAATAAATAAATAATAAAAAGGTATGCTTGCATGATTTGGAATAAATGAAAATTAGAAACTTTTTAATAGTCTAATTCTGAAAACAGATGTACTGATATTATCGTGGATACCCATAGGTGTATTTGACGTTTGTGAGAGGATGACTTTTTTCTAGAGTTTACACATAATGAATTTCGCTTAAAATTTTCCATAACCGTATAACAACCCTGTGTTGTAATAGGGGAAGAAGCCCACTTTTACCTTTTTATAATGAGAAAAAGCCCACCTCATAATCTTATATATGTAGATTGAGTCAAGCTAAATACCAGGTCATCTTGGATCGCAGACTCACATCCTTTCTTAGAAATCATCATCTCTAATTATAATAACAGGAACAACAGTCTATATGAGCACAGCTGTGCGAGTTAGCCTGCAGATTAACTTACTTTGGCAGAAGCAAAGTGTGCTTTTAGTGTTCTTCAAAATATTTACCCAGATGTATCTAGAAGAAGCTTCTGGCATATAAAGTTTCTAAGTACTTACGGTGTTTTTGTCTTCTTGTTTTTTTTGGGGGGGGGTGGTGTATTTTACCATAGCTAAACGAATTAGCTGTGTTGTAAGTCATTGAAAAATATTTCATTATAACTCACTGAAGCAAATTTCAGTTAAATAGGGTTGTGGTTTTAAGGGATTTATGCCATAGTTAATATTATAATTACTACATAAATAGGAGGTGTCAGGAAGAGAGCAATGATGTGATAATGTGCTGGAGGAGACCAAAGTCTGCATCGGCAAAGGTAATAAAAATAATAGGAAGTGACCTATATTTCATGAAAGAAGAATCTTTTGAATGTCTTTAAATGCAAATGAAAGAAGACAAAGAAAATAGACGAAAAAACAAAATAGTCATTTGATATAAAAGTCTGTCTACCAGAGCTTAACAAAAACTGGCGAATAGAAAAAGGTGGGCTAAATATTAAATACAGTAGCTATTGAGTAATTATCAAAGGATAGGGAGATGGAGAAACATACTTTGGCAAAAGAAAGGTCAAAAGAAGGGAGAAAAGTACTTTGTAGGTTGACTCAAATAAGGGTAAATTAATAGAGGAAAATAGCACCAAATAGATGATGTTCAAACATAATGAATATATACCCTAATGTTACGCACATTGCTTAGCAACAAGCAATTTACAAAACTGAAAGAGGAAGTACAAAAAGCAATTAAAGGAAGAGAGAGACATATGTCTTGTAATTAGATACAAGGTGAAAATGAGAGGAGGCAAGATGGAAAGTAAATTTAGGCCTCCAAGAAGTCCAAGATAAAGAATCACATTTATTATTGTCTCTTGGGTCAGATTTTTAAAAGTTAAACCCAGAATTATAATCAGCTCCCCCAAAGTGAAGATATTGATTGCTATGTAAAATTTACTCCATATCCTTTATATGAAGCAGTAAAAATATATTTAGATATTCATGTGATTTAATATTTTAAATATAAACATGTTTTAAAATAGCATGAAAAGAACAAATCTGTGAAAATGATCAAAATATGTTAGGGAGGCAGTTGGCAGTGAGTTTCATCTTTCCCCTTCTTATTTTGTATTTGAGTTGTTTTATGCATGCATATCTAATATCTTATTTTAAATATTTGGACAGTGGTTAGTAGTCAACCTGTTGGTAAAGTTCAAAAGTACCTTTATAGAAGTAATACCTTCTAAAGGCCAGTAGATGCATTTAAAAGCAAGAAATAAATTAATTCATCCCATATTTCAGCAGTCAGAATGCATTTCCAATATATGGCTTTAGATTTGACCTTGTAAAAAGTGAAAGGAATACAAACCCCACATACCACAATTACCACAGGCTTCCTCTAATGAAATGATTACTATCACAAACGTTCCTCAGAACCATCTTTATGTCCCATCTGCAAGCTGGACTTTTTCTCCTGATGATGTCTTTTAAGATAGTAGAGTCTCAAGTCTTTTCCCTACTCATTTAAGTAAGCAAGCCTTATTCCACAGTGTTGGAGAAAAAGCACAGATTTAATAACAAACAGGAACAATTCAATGAAAGTGGTAATAGTCAGGCTCTTATTGACTTTGAGTGCTTAAGCATCATTACTCATGATATACTATAGTAAAGCTTTCTGCCAAATAGAGTTCCTACTGCTCAATGTTAGGAGGTTGGAGATGGTAAATTACATTGCACAGACTAGGTGCTGGTTAGTACAGCAGCTGGGATGGTTGGCTGTCAAAATAGTTACCCAGTACCTTAATATGCAAGGATTGAAGGGCGCCTTTGGATATACTACTGTTTTGTACGTAGAATTCACCCATTGCTAAAGCTGAGTGCTTTTAATTACAGTAGAAGACCAAAGCAACTGCCATACCCTTTTAAGGAGTAAAATACTGTATTTCATCAAGTTTGAGAAACTATTGATTCTAGCAGCACCATCATATTATGTACCAGTATGACAGAAAATATTCTGCCTATCAAACTATAACACACTGCTTGTAATATGCATTCTAATTTTAGAAATTTTTAAGTTGTGGCCAAAGATGTCTGAAAATTCAATGAGATAAGATAGCTACTCTGTTCTGGGCTGTCTTCAAACATCATATACCAGTAGCAGTGCCATCCAGTCTACTTTATTCTCCCTTTAAAGATATTCTTGTTCCATGGCTCTATTTCCCTTTATGTAACTTTGACTTTGCTCAAAATACCTTGGTCATCTACTCCAGAGTTGTTCCTCTTCTAACAAGGACACTGGTCATGCTGGGTCAGGGCTTACCCAGATGACTTCGTCTTAACTTCATTACCTCCTTAAAGACTGTCTCGAAATACAGTCATATTCTAACGAGCTGAGGGTTAGGACCCTAATGTCACAATTTTGGAGGGAACACACTTTTAATCATCTCCATTGCTTGCTCTCCTAAGTTGTTTACCTGTTCCCAGGATTGTGTATAGAGGCGTTCTAACATACCCTTCGTACCACCATTTGAGAGATTATTCTGACCTCAAATGAGCACGTTACTTTTTCTGCTTAGGTCTTTAATGGTTCCCATCATGTGGAGTACAGCATTTAGATTCCTTCAGATGGCACTCTTTTATGATATACTCCAGCCACCTTCATGCTCGCACTGTGCGCCAACCTTTCTGAAATATTTAAAGTTCCCTAAAGGTTTTAAATCTGCACCTCTCTCCCTTTGTACATGTGGCTTTCTGTACCCATAATGTTCTTAACACTGCCTCCATTTGTCTCACCAGCTCTAGCTCATTTAAGACTCAATGTAGGGAGCACATACTGCAGGAGTCTTACCATTTAGTGGCCAGGAGGAAATACAGCAAACAGCAGTAGTACAAATTGAGGGAAGTTGTTAAATTAATATATGAAAAATCATCCTTTTCATGAAAAAGACTGCAATGAAAAAGAATAGAATTCTGTAACTGAAGCTTATTGTTATAAACTCTTCTCACTGTGTGGCGCCCCTGGTGATTTGTTAAAGGGGCAGATTTTTAAATTTACGTCTGCCTTCTCATTATTTACCTGGCCATCAGCTCAGGGCCCATCTCATCACATTTAATAGCTTCCTAGCACCTTCCTAAATCAGGGGCTGTGTCCCTAGAGCTGCAGTGCAATCCAGAGCCCACCCTCTTAGCAGTCTATTCCTATACCCTAGACACACAGCAATGTAGCTCTTTCTCAGCTTTTCTGAAAAAAACGAGTACAAATTGTAAGAAATGCAGGACGAATTTTGAGCTGTCAGTACATTAGCAGTGACATGGGAAATCTCATGGAGTCAGGGGGAAGAGGTGTAAATTGCAGGATAATATCAAGAGGATGTCAGTACGTTAGTAATGCAGGGAATGTGATGGACTTAACAGAAAGGTATAAATTATAATGTAATGTACAGGGGAGGTCAGTACATTAGTAACATGGGGAAGCTGACCATTTGGGAGGAAAAGCTACAAACTGTAGGAAAATGTAAAGTGGAGGTTTCACTATAAAGATGAGCTCACCTCATGCCAGGAGGACTTGCTAGCCATATAGACACTGGCTATAATTTTCAGGATTTTTATAGCCCTATCTCACAACACATCTTTTTTTTTTTACAAACATTAATTAAATTTCTAGCTAATGTTGAAGAACAAAATGATTATTCTTAATGCAGAAAAACACAGGAGTGGAAAAATTTCTTCAAAACCTCTGAATACCTGAACTTGCAAATGTCCTATGTGTCAATTAAAAACACATATTCCTGCAAAAAGCTCCGTGAACATGACTGTTCTTTCTTTGTGCAATTATTTTTTTAAAAAAGTATTAGAATTATAAATATAGCATTTGGGGAGACTGCTCTATAAGCTTGTCTTGTTTCTACATGGCTTGTGAGTTAGGCACTGGCTGCCCTTTCTTCTAGAATATCTTTTCGAGGATATTTGTGGAGCACCCAGCTGTGGGAGACAGATATAATATCTTCCCCAGAGCAGTGGCAAGCTAGCTTTCTGATACTATGTGTTGGATGTGCTTCGTTCCCCCAGGGATTTATGTGTTGGAGGCTTGGTCCTTAGTGTGATGACATTAAGAGGTAGTGTGAACTTATGAACTAGGACCGAGTGTGAGGTCATTACTGGCCCCTCATCTCACTCTCGTTTCCTGTCTCATTAGGGAACAGAGCGCTCCCTCTTACATGCATTCCCACCATGATGCCACCTACCTTGGTATGATGGAGCCATCAGGGTCATCTTGCCAGAACCATATGCCATGTTATTTGGACTATCAACTTCTAAAACTTTAGGCTCAATAAACTTCTTTTCTTTATAAGTTATCCAGCCTGAGGTGTTTTGATACAGTGATAGAAAACAGATTAATATGCTGATGACTTAAAAGGATCCATGTTCTCTAAACTCAAGTTCCTCTTTTGTAATCCAGCCTTTTACATATTCGAACATTCATCTGGGCCTATCTGCATCGCTCCATAGAATTCAAAGCCAACAAGAACTGACGCAAATGTGCTGATACTCTTGCTGGTTATCATGAGTAACGAAGTCCTTTGTCTGTGATCCATGTGTCCTGGGCCTTCTGCCTGCATGTGTGTCCATGGCATGTGGTATCCTAAAAGGAGGCTAAGCTTGTAGATCCTTCAGTGTTTTGTTTTTTTTTTCCAAGAATAGATGCTGATAGAGAGATGGAATTCTGGAAGAAGCTTAAGGAAATCCTGGTCCTTAACAGAAATTGAAGGAAGTTTATAGGAATTAATAAATTCGTTGACTAAGGCAGTAGTGATTTTCTGTTTTATTTCTTGTTAATGAAGAGGAGCAGGGAAGTGGTTGCCAGTGACTCACAGGTGACAGCTCAGACAGTATTTCTCCTGCAGGCAGAAGGACATTCTCATAAATGTGACAGCTGGCCTCCAACCCACCCAACTGAAACAACTTGGACAAAGATTCACCCTGGGTGGATAGAACATCCTCCGCCCTTTCAGACAGTAGTTATTTAGACAAGAACATGTACTGTGTGAGAATAAAGGGAAATGTATGATTTCTGTAGGCAGAAATCAGGAGAATCATTAGAACTCTGGTTTTCTTCAAGACAAACAAGGGCAGAAAATGTGAAATTTGGCAAGGAAGAACAGCAACAGCGCTGACATCTTAGCTCAGGTATTTGGTACTACATCACACCAGCTCTTTTTGGAGATAAAGGTTTTTTTCAGTGTTTAGCCAAACTAAACAATATACATTTAAAAATCCATAGTTGGAATACAAATATTTTTGAAAAAGCAAGAGAATAAATTCGAAATTGCATATAGCGATTGCTTTGGAAGAAAAAGCACAGGACTATGAGCAGGAAGGAACACTCAGGTAGCTATGGTGATGTTGGTGATTTTCCAGTTCTTAAATTGGCAGTGGGCTCACAAATTCTGTTTTAATTATCATGCTTCATAGTATCTGTTCCGTATATTATTTTCTATGTATCAACTATTACATAGTAATTTTTGTGGTCATTTTAGAATTACTGAATTGCTATAAGTGATACATTATCTGTTAGATCTTTATGTGGATTTCAGCGCAGTGGAGGATAGTAGCTTTCCTTAAAGTCCCTGTAGTGTTCAACAAGCATGTTGAACAAGAAAATATATATACCTCCATGGGAAAAATGTGGTAGATGTTCAATGTTGTACCTTTTAAAAATAACAGATTATTATGAAATTATTGCAATTAAGTTCTCTGGTCTTTAAGCTAAGAGTAATCAAAATTAATTCAGCTTGATGTCTAATTCTAGATGTAGTTAATTTTCTTCATTTCTGAAAGCAGGTTGTGTACACTTACATTTACAATGCTGAGAGTCCATTATCCTTGAATTTGAGAAATTTTGGGTAATGTTGTGTGTGCTGTTCCAGCTTCACTGGCTATGGGGACTGGGAATGGCCATGTTATTTCCCTTCTCAATTTGTGTGATTTGGATCTTAAAGGGCTCCCAAATACCCATGTGCTTAAGGTTTGGTCAGCAGCCTGTGGTGCTGACGGGAGGTGGTGGAACCTTCAGGAGGCAAGGCCTAGATAAAGGGGAGTTAGATCCTCAGGGATTTAGCCTTGAAGGGGATACTGGAACCCCTGTCTCTCTTCCTCTTCACTCCCTGGATCCTATGAGATGAGCAGTGTCCTCTGTCATGTGTACCTACCATGATATACTGTGCCACAGGCCCAAAGCCACAGGACTAAGAGACTATGGCCTGAAACTTTGAGTCAAAATAAGCTTTTCCTTCCTTTAAGTTGATTACCTCAGGTACTTTGTCGCAGTGATAGAAAACTAATGAAGACACAATTCTATCTTCAGTCTACTTAAGAGAGAAGTGCTCTTCACGTCTTTCTCAGCCTTAGATAAACTCTAAGGAGAATTTTGTGTTTCTTGCGTCCCCTGAGAATGATCACAGCTACCTGCTGATAGTGTAGCTCAAAAGAAGGCCTCTGGGAGCACGCCAGTCCTTAACAAATGTGGGAGGATGGCTTGCTGTTTGGTCTAGCCGACCTTGGATGTGAAGACACTAAATTCTTTATGAAGTCTCTTAGCTAAAAATTTTTTATCACTTACTGTCACACAAACACTTTTCTTATTTTGTATTACTTATTCTTTGCAGCAACCCTACGGAGGCTATTGTCACCACCCTTCTGTGTGTTAAGGGGTTCCAAGGGAGGTGAAGTAACACTGTGTGGTCCCTTCATCAGAATGCTAACTTGGTTCTGTGGCTTCTAAAGCCAGTTCCTTGTCATTTAATCCTTTAATTCTAGCAGTATATGTGAATACATAGAATTTTCCTTTTTTAAGCCTTATTATAAATCAGAATGCCACACAATTGTGATCAGAAGTCACATAATAAGGACAACTGGGCCCACTTCTGTGACCTCCAGATAGAGGAGACAGTGTTGATGGCTGCTGAGAATTTTCTGATTACCCCTTTTTAAAATGTATTCCACACTTTTTCTTCTCAGCTAAATTGTCATTGATATCTTGTGATTAATGTCTTTTGATAAGCTGAATTTAACATTGCTAAAGTATGATAGGCATGTAACAAGCACATTAGAAGTATTTTTATTTTGTTATCCATAGTTACATTTCTTTAACATGTAACTGGAACAAGACCTAGTGTGTGTGTATTTGTTTGTGTAAGAAAGTGGGCAGGGCTTGCACAGAATTTTGATCTATGGTGTGCCATGAAAAGCATAAATGTCACTTTCCTCCTGGTTTATAATTGGTCCCCATGAGGGAACTCAATTACTTAGTGTGAAATGGGCTTCAAAGGCAGAGTATGAAGTGTATTTATCCCCAGCTTGCAGATTTATCTTTATTCAGCTACAGAAAAAATAAACAAATAAATACTTTACTCTGACTTTCAGAGGACTTAGAACAAGGTCTTGCAGCATTAAAGTAGCAAGAGCAAACCTCCCCCCAGGATACCCCAGGCTGGCAGTATCACTGAGCACCATCTCAGCCAGGGCTCCAGAGCCCTAAGACCCCTGTTACGCTGTTTCCAGGAGAGGGTCTTACAGAAGACGGATTGCTGCTTAACTCTATGGAGTATTTTATCTTGACATATGCTTGAGAATGCCTTGCTTTGGTGGGTTTTGATAGCAAATCAAGTATCTCTCCTTTCAGTAGGAATGTTCTGTATCCTTATAAACTCTTTCTGGGGATTGCACTGTTCTATACATAATAAATGTTGAAATATAATGCGTAATTTGAAATGCAGGCCACCACAGCTTATAAACTACATCAGGATCTTAGCAGATGATCACCAGGGGCCTTTCTTGTAGTTAATCCTTTTAGCCTTGCCTGGGTTCCTCTTTGAGACCACTTTTTTTTTTCCAATTTGGTGACCAGACTACACACTATTGATCTATCAGTGAAGCATTTGTTCATTGCACACTTACGGCCTAGTTTAGGGCTTACCCCTTTAGAAGAAGTAGGTTAAGTACAAACCTCAAATAAAAGTAGGTCAGTTTCCAATTGGTTGGGAAGTTGAATGTAGAATGTAAAATCAAACAACATAAAGAAATGATGCTTAGTTTCCCCTCCTAGCCCATGAGGCATCTTTAAGCTATAGAGTGGTCCACTCATAACCTAATGTCTGTGGCTCTTGTTAGTGTTAAAATAGAGAAAGAAAAGGATGGGAAGAGCCTTTCTGTATCCTCCTGAGTTCCAAAGTCACCCTTTCTTCACTGCCCTCCTATCTCCTAGATTCCCAGCATTCTTGGGGCACTAACACTTCAGAGTCACCAGGAGCTCTCCTTCCCTTTTCCAAATTTGTCAAAACTCTTATTTAGTTAGTAGAGAAGCATTTTTATTTCTCTAACTCTTACTCGTATGTGTATAACTGATAGTATCTTACTCTTCTAAAGGCATGTGCATTACTATAAGAAAATACTAAATGCCTATGAAGTCAAACATCCATGTGGTGAGCAAAGCCAAGCAAAGGCCATCATGCTGGGGTTGCAAGATCACCACAGAGGCCAAGCAGCAGATGGAGTTTGTTCCTTAGGGACAACTATCCAAGCCAGCCCGGCTTTTTAATTTTTTCTTCCTTGTCTTGTTTCTAAACTTGTAGATGCTGAAAATGCCACGTGGTAACATGGTGGTGGCGGTGTTAGAAGCTCTGTTGGTGGAAGTGAGCTTTGGAGACAGTGAGGACATTGGCTGAGGTCATCAGTGCCCGTTTTTAGGTTTGAGTTATGTGTTAGGCAGACAGTCATAAAGTTGGAGGCTGTCGAGATAAGGCGTAGGCACTGACCAAGAATGTAGACAAGATACCACACCAGAGAGCAGAAATCATGAAATCATCTGGCAATTCAGGCCCCATAACCTGGTGAGAAAAGGTTGACCTGGTTGCTGGCTTCATGCTCAGGTTTAGAGTCTAGTCAGGAAAGTGGATCTAAAGTAAATAATTATGCTAAAAGCTAGATTCTTATTAATTTCTCTGCCTGCCATCTTAGAAAAGCAAAGGATATCATGATGGGCCTGAGGTCGGGTGGCTTTTTAGAGGGAGCCACGTTCTAAGAAAGACCTAGAGATCAAGTCAGGATCAAAAGAAGCACAATTCTCAGACAAAGAAATACAAATGGCAAATAAATATATGAGAAAATGTTCCACATCCTTAGTCATTCGAGAAATGCAAATAAAAACAACATCGAGATTTCATCTCACCCCAGTAAGACTGGCCAGTATGAAAAAGTCATCCAATAACAGATGCTGGCGAGGCTGTGGAGAAGTAGGGAGTCTATTACACTGCTGGTGGGAATGCAGACTGGTGCAACCACTGTGGAGAGCCGTTTGGAGATTTCTCAGCAAACTAGGTCTAGAGGTTCCATTCAAACCAGCTATTCCTCTTCTGGGTATTTTCCCAGAAGATCTGAAAACATCATATCACTCTGACATATGTGCACCCATGTTTATAGCAGCACAATTTGTAATAGCT